>CAJNDS010002101.1:524594-552635 GCA_905221605.1 Symbiodinium natans
AACAGGTATTCAACCAAACTCCCCCCCAAGCCCATGACACTAATTCAACCGTAAACTTGGGATGTTCCCCCCTTATACTAACAGTCCTTCATGGGGGCTGAAGTACACCTACTATACTTCCTATTGAGGACTGTTAGTATAAGGGGAAACATGCCAAAAATCAACCGTAAACCCTAAACCCATCAACCGTGCAGCGCTGTTCTTGTTTGAGTCTCTGGTTTATGGAGGGGTTTGCTATACACATCTTAACCGTCCCGTCCGAAAAGAACGGCTTTCGGCTCTTGCGATGTAGAACTTGAGCCCTAAACCCTAAACTCTAGATAAACTATAAACCCTATATAAACCCGACACACCCAACAAACCCCCCAAAAACCCCAAACCCCGTCGGTAACCCCAAAAACCCTAAACCCTAAATCCTAAACCCTAAACCCTAAACCCTAAATCCTAATTTGCGAGTCCTGGTCCGCATCGATGCTCCTCGTCCGATGTGCCTCTCAGGGTGTAGGGTTTAGACCTTCGGGTTTCGGGGCTTCCCTAAACCCTAAACCCTAAACCCTACACCCGAAACCCCAGGGACCCCTACAATGCCCCTAAAGCCGTGAACGACGCCGTCTCTACAGGGCGGGGTTGGTTGGAAATCCTGGTCGCGGAGCTGTGGGCATCTTACTGCCTCCCCGTGGGCGGGGAAGGAAGGACTTCGGGCACCAGTTCGTGTGACTGGAAGTGGAACTAAAACCTAAGTACAACCGGCCAGGAAGTTTAAGCAAACTCTTAAAACCCCAACCCTGAACCCTGAACCCTGATAATCTCCCAGGGTAGTTATATGGGCCCTCCTTTAAGGCGTTCTGATGGGGTCTTGGGTATGCAGGGTATATATTCATAAGGGGTCCCCTAGAAAGGGCCCATACTAAGGGACCGGGTAACTTCCCTTAGGTAATCCGCCCAGACAAAATCCTACACCATGAGGCCCCTACAGGCCGAGAAGCGATCGTCACCTCAGCCGACTATGGCCGGGTTTAGGGTCTAGGGTTTAGGCCCTAAACCCGAGTTTGCGTTACGGGTGCAGGGTTTAGCGCTTTGACGGCTTAGGGATTAAGATTTATAGCGTTTATCCCAGACCGACGCGCCTGCCAATCTCAAGCCCATGAAACACGGCTTCATGGCACAACATCGTCGTCACTCACTAACAACTCCACCTTCTGCTGCACTGTACAGTTCAAAAAATTCAGTTGGCAATGCTTAAATAGAGTTGTGGTCCTTAAAGGGTCTGACAACTCGACGCCATGGCGCCAAAAACGCTCATCAGCGCTGCGACGCCGCCACCACATCTTTGAAGGTGTAGAAGCCCTTTGCAGCGGAAGCTGCATCAAGAGGATTCACCTTGGAGAACATGTTGTTGGGAACGGATCCATCGACGACTGCAGCCATGGAGTTGTACACATCCATCACGGTGGCCTTTGGCACTGATGCGACAATGCGCCCGATGGCTGCGTTCACTGCCTCGTAATCCGCAGCAGACGTCACTCCCTTGGCGTCGACACTGCCAATGGCCTTGTGGTGCGCCTCAGCGGCAGCCTTCAGAAGGTTTCCGTCCATCTGGCTGCCCATCACGATCATCTTGTCAATGGCGGTCATCACCTTCGGGGCTGTGGTGCCTGGCAGCGGCTTCAGGTAAACATCGGACAGCCAGTCCACCTGAGGGCACGCGCACAAACAACTCAGCATGCTCGGTCAAAAGAAACCCATTGCAAACCCTTAGGAACTGGCTCTGGCATGAGGACGAAAATCATGTCTCTCATTTGTCTTCAGCAAAGATTGTTCTTCTTTGCTATCCTGCACCTCCTTCAAGAAAGGGTAAGATGCATCCGAAAGGGCCTTCGCCGCCGCGCCAATCTTGTCCCCAGTGGGCACAGTGGCCGGAGCACCAACCGCAGACACTTGGTTCCTTGGAATGCTTCAGGAGTTCATTTGAAAAGATGCTAAGAATACAAGCACCGCAGATGCAGAACGACGTGGGATTGCTAAGATAGTCAAAAATAGGTCTGAATCAACTCCAATGCTCTTTTCCACCACATCCTTGAACTCCAAGAAGCCCTTGTATGCCTTCTCGGCATCTGCACCATTGACCAAAGACTTCATGTATGCGGGCACACCAGGGTCGGTGATGTCCTTCACGGCATTGTAGACGTCCATGACCTTTGCCTTGGGCACGGACGCCACAACGCGGCCCAGAGCCGCGTTCACCGCATCCCAATCCGCCCGAGAAGTCACGCCGTTGGGACCTGAGATGCTTCCGATGGCCTTGTGATGGGCCTCCGCTGCTGCCTTCAAGAGCTTGGGGTCTGCTGCCGCTCCCATGTCGATCATCTTGTCAATCGCCTTGAGAGCTTGGAGAGGTTGGAACTTGCCAGGAGCTTGCAAGAAGATGCCGTTGTTCCAGTCCACTTCCTTCGCGAAGTCATAGGAAGCATCACCAAGCTTCTTCGCTGCGTCACCGATCTCGTCGGCGAAGGCAGCCGGGGCCATCATCATGCCCGCTGCGGACGCAGCTGCCACTGGGGCAGCCGTCCTGCGAAGTGGCCCCGGCACGAATCCGGAGCTGGAGAGGGAGCATGCCAGCAACGCAGCTGCAACAACGCAACCGGTGACCTTCCTCGTGGAGCGCGCCATTCGCAAGAGAGGAAGAGGAGAAGCCCTTGGTCAAAAGAATGCTCGAAGCCAAAAACAGCTTTGTGTCTTCGAAGTGTCGAGATTAGAGCCAGCTGATAACCCTAAACCCTACACCCTAAACCCTAAACCCTAAACCCTAAACCCTGAACCCTGAACCCTCGGGTCACGCTTAGCTATCAGGCCGTCAGAAGTCATCACCTCTCAAGGATGGCCCTTTAAAACCCTCTGAATCATATTCCAGAAGATGATCCTCTTAAACCCAGTAAGGGGCGATGTAAGATGTCCCAAGGGCATACCTAACTCTCTAGACCCGAAACCCTAAACCCAGGGTTCTAGATTCCCTATTTCGGTACATGACCCTCAACCCTGCTGAACCAAGTACCCCAGTATTCCGTATTTCGGCACATGTGCCCTTAGGAGCCGACACGGGAAAGCAGCCTCGTGGGCGAGAGGTTTGGCGGAGTCTGCCACCGGGGGACGATGTTTTCCAACCCGCGAAACCGCGCATGTGTGTTTCTCAACAGCTATTGCAAAAGTTGTTTAGGGTTTAGGGTTTAGGGTTTAGGGTTTAGGGTTTAGGGTTTAGGGTTTAGGGTTTAGGGTTTAGGGTTTAGGGTTTAGGGTTAGGGTTTAGGGTTTAGGGTTTAGGGTTTAGGGTTTAGGGTTTAGGGTTGGGGGATTAAGGTTCAGGATTTAGGGGTTTATAGGGCTTCAGCCACGCCCCAAGGCGCCTCGAACGATGCTGCCTCCGGCGCGAAGGAGATGTAGTAAGGCATGGCGTCCGGAGCCTCAAACTTGTGCCTTCGCGCAACGTTTCGTTCGATTAGGGTTGAGGGTTGAGGGTTGAGGGTTGAGGGTTGAGGGTTGAGGGTTGAGGGTTGAGGGTTGAGGGTTTAGGGTTTAGGGTTTAGGGCTTAGGGCCTGAAGGGATTCGTATGGGGAGCACGCGAAGTGCTGGTGGTCTTAAAATGCCGCTTCTACTTTGCAAGCGAAAAGGGTGAGCTGTTGAGCTTCGATTTCTCCCATTTTCGTTTAGGGTTTCGTTTTTTTTTTTTTTTTTTTTTTTTTGGGGGGGGGGGGGGGGGGGGGGGGGGGGGGGGGGGGGGGTTAGGCCTTTCTAACATGCTAGAGGTAGCTACTCGGAACTTCCAAAACCACTAATTAAGGAACGCACCCGTAACTTATACTAAGGATCAATATTATGAATTAGGGCCCTACACCCTTTGGCCCCGAAACCCTAAACCCTAAAGCCTAAACCCTAGACCCTGAACCAGAAGATCTGAGTAGCTGCTTGTGTCTTTGTATTGCCAAACAGAGGGAGGCTGGCAACCTTCCTTGTTCGGCAGGGTTCGGTCACTGCACTCTACTAAACCCTTAACCCGAAACCCCGAAACCCTAGAACCTTATAAGCCCAAAAGACCCTCTAAACCCTAAAGCCCTAAAACCCCAAAAGCCCTAAAGCCCTAAAAACCCAAAAAACCGTAAAACCCAAAAGACCATATAAACCCTAAGTACTCTAGACCCTAGACTCTAAAACCCCAAAACCCTACAAACCCCCGCCGCTTTAAGGGTCCAAGTACCGTATTATTATATGAAGTAGGTTTATACTTCTTGTATCCCCAAAAGGACACCCAATACATACACTCACCAATATAAAAAAGGAACCTTATATACACTCACCAATAACAGCAATACATCCCTATATAGGAAGCACTTTAAGGCTCAAGCATTCCCTATTTAGGTACATGAACACTAAACCCTAGCCCGAAACCCTAAACCCTAAACCCTAAACCCTAAACCCTAAACCCTAAACCCTAAACCCTAAACCCTAAACCCTAAACCCTAAACCTCAGCCCTAAACCCTAAACACCCCAAAACCCTATCAACCCTACATTGCAGGGGAAGCCCGGCCTGTTCACGGCTCTCTCCACCACCGACATCTCGGCGAGATCCGGGTAGCGGACAGTGCTCAGGCCTCCGCTTTAGGGTTTAGGGTTTAGGGTTTAGGGTTTAGGGTTTAGGGTTTAGGGTTTAGGGTTTAGGGGATTTAAGGCGTATCGGGTTTAGGGTTTGGGGTTTAGGGCTCGTGTTTAAGGCTGAGGGCTCAGGGTTTGGGAATTAGGAGTTTAGGGTTTAGGGTTTGGGGTTTAGCAGTTCAAGGTTCGGAGTCTGGGGTTTGTGGTTTAGGGCTTGGGGTGAGGAGTTTACGGTTAGGAGTTTAGGGTGTGGGGTTTACGGATTTTGGGTGCAGGGTTCAGGGTCCGATTTAGGGTTTAGGGTTTAGGGTTCCCAAATATCCTAAAGCCTAAAGCCTAAACCCTAAACCCCAAACTCACGACGGGTTTAGGGTTTATTGTTTAGGGGCGGGCTTCGGGTTCAGGGTTGAGGGTCTTCCGTCTTGCAAGGGCCCTACGATGTTGCGCGAGCGCTCCGGAGCATCCTAAACCTAACCCCATCTCGCAAGTCAGAGATTCTCATGACATCCACCCGACCCAGATCTGCCAAAACCCCTTAACTAAGGAATATGCACTGGTTCATAAACTAAGGATCAATATTATTAAGTAGGGCGTACTCCTTAATTTCGCGGGGTTTTGGAAGATATGGGGATGTTGCAAGACTTCAGCACGCTGCAGCTCCAAACACAAAAGCACATTGGTTGCCCCCCAAATCTTCCAAAACCCTTGAATTAAGGAATATAGACAAGTTTATATTAAGGGTCATGATTTTGGACTTGGGTATATTCCTTGATGAAGTGGCTGTGGCAGATCCGTGCCTAAAACTCTGGCTTAGGGGCTTCGTGCTTAGAGGGCTGATCGAATTCTTGTGCCCTTGTTGGTCTCCGTTGTAGAAAAAGATATCCACAAAGGTCACCGAAAAAGGGGCCCATCTCTCAGATGAGCATTCAGACACAAGAACCAACCGAGCTTAACAGGCTTAACCTTTGCTGCCAGTCTGGAACCCAAACAAGCATGCACAACATCAAATCCAACCCCAAACCCCCCAACCCAAACCCTAAACCCCACGTAAACTCGAAGCAGCACCGAACAAAAGGTCTTGGTCCTCATATGAGCTCATATGGTCATAGTCTCCTTCATGACTATGGGAGTTTCCCCAAACTAGGCGGATTTAGCAAGCTGTCTTTATCAGGGTGCCTTCTGGGCCATTAACAGGACTTTTTTGGAAACTACCCCCACACACACATACATATATATATATATATGTATATATATATATGTATATATATATATATGTATATATATATGTATATATATATATATACATATATATATATATATATATGTATGCAAAGGCCCCAGTGTTTCCGGGGCTGAAACTTTGACCAAAACCGAGCTCCATCCGCCCGAGCCCCACATCGCCACCCCTGAGGGAGACCCATCCTGAGGAGCCCAAAACCTACTTGTTTTGTAGGGTCGGTTGAGGGTTTAGGGTTTAGGGTTTAGGGTTTAGGGTTTAGGGTTTAGGTTTTCGGGTTTAGGGTTTAGGGTTTAGGGTTTTAGGGAGGGCCCAGTCCTTGCCAAAGGTTCTTGGGAGCCCGACAAGTTTTGGCATTCCGCAGCATCCCTAAAACCGAAACCCTAAACCCTAAACCCTAAACACTAAGAATTCGGAAAGACCTGGCCTGAAACCACCTGCGTGTCGACGTTCTGCGCGAGGACGAAGGTTTGGTTGCCGCCACACCTGAGGGTTGATTGAGGGTTTAGGGTTTAGGGTTTAGGGTATAGGGTTGCTATGCTAGTATTTTACACTGAGGCCCTAAGGACTCTTATTTTTAGGGTTTTTGGGGGCCAAAAGCCTTCGTAAATGAGTTTTTGGGATATTTTGAGCCTTAGGGTTACTATACTACAACACTATCATGTCATTGCTATTCGTGTACGAATATGTTGAACTGAAATGCTCTTGGAACCCTCATACAAAGGGACCTTCGAGACCTTAATGGCCTTAACATTGGGGTCGTATACACTCTACTACTATACTCCCTAGGGTTTAGGGTTTAGGGTTTAGGGTTTAGGGTTTAGGGTTTACCCCCTCTGAAGGTTTTTGGACCATGAACCCTTTTCGGGTTCATGTGGTTCTCAAGGGAGTCCAACAAAAGCAAGCCGAAATGCTGTCGAGAACAGTCTAGTGAAAGGGGTCCGTGTACCTAAGTAGGGAATCTTGGGCCTTAACGTGCTTCCTATGTAGGGACCTTGGGGCCCAAGCATATAATCTTTTGTTACTTGGACCGCTGACCGCCTTCTTTTCAAAAGCGGGGGGGGGGGGGGGGCAAAGGGGGATACATCCTCAAAGCCTTTGAGCTACTCCTATACGTCCACGTAGGGTCCTAGAATGCATTGTCCTAAACCCTAAACCCTAAACCCTCAACCGTTGAAAGTAATTATCGACCTGCAGATTCAATAACTATGGAGCCAAGAGCAGCCTAGGAATCAAAAGGGTACCCTTAAAGGGGCTTGTAAGGGAACCTAAAAAAGAGGAACAAGGGTCTAACTCTGGCTCCTAGTAGCCCTAAACCCTAAACCCTACATGAGGGCCAACCCACGCCACAAACCCAGAAGCCTGACAGCCGTGTACAACTCAACTCCACAGCCAACAGCAAAGAACAAATTGCTGAAGAACCCCCCCCCCCAAAAAAAATAGACACAAATAGTCTTCCTTATAAGGGTAATATAGGGATCACTATTATTGTTTTTGTTTTTTTGGGGGGTTCTTACGCGAATAGTAGCAAAACTCTAAAACCCTAAGCTTGAAACTCTGATCAGACGACCTAAACCCTGAACTGAACCCTAAACCCGAAACCCGGGTTTAGGGTTTAGGGTTTAGGGTTTAGGGTTTAGGGTTTAGGGTTTAGGGTTTAGGGACCCTAAGCCCCCTGAACCCGAAACCAGCTGGGGCGCAGCTCCCACTTGACGGCCTTCATAGTCTCACCCAGCGGCTGCAGCAGCACCTGGGTCCAACCCAGACTAGAACCTACAGGCCTTCTGCTGTAGGGTTTAAGGTTTAGGGTTTAGGGTTTAGGGTATAGGGTATAGGGTATAGGGTTTAGGGTTTAGGGTTTAGGGTTTAGGGTTTAGGGTTTAGGGTTTAGGGTTTAGGGTTTAGGGCTTAGGGCTTAGGGCTTAGGGTTTAGGGTTTAGGGTTTAGGGCTAGGCTCAGGAGCAACCTAGGAATGACAAGGGTGCCCTTTTAATCTTTAGGGGATTATAAGGGAACCCCAACCCTAAAACAAGGAAATAAGGGCCTACTCTGGGTCAACCCCCATATTACGTTTAGGGTTTAGGGTTTAGGGTTTAGGGTTTGTTTCTGAAAATAAAGGTGCCCTGTTTGGGGGTCCCCGAAACTTCGGGTCATAGACCCGATACTACGAAAATTCCAGTAAAGTACATGAACAGTGAACCCTTTTGGGGATCAATTTGGTCCCCAAGGCACTCACTAGTTACTCTCTGCACTGGTGATGGAGCAGTCAGGGAAGGAGGCATTTCTCGTCCAGCCAAGAGACAAGGTAAGGAAGCAGCAGCGTGGCGATCAGCAGCAGAAAAAGCACAACGGCTTCCCACTGGCTACGCCGTCGGCTGTACCTCACCTGCCAGGCATGCCGCAGGCCCTATAAAACCCTGAACCCTAAACCCCAAACCCTAAACCCCGAACCCTAAACCCCAACCCTAAACCCCAAACCCTAAGCCCTGCACTAAACCCCTAAACCCCAAACCCTAAGCCCCAAACCCTAAGCCCTAAACCCCAAACCCTAAACCCCAAACCCCAGACCCTACACCCTCGGAAGCCTTGATCGGCTCGAGGTTCCTCACTGCCAGCTCGACGGAGACCGGCGTGAAGCCGGCGAAGAGCCTCGGTGGCCGAAAGTGTCTATCGGGTTTAGGGTTTAGGGTTTAGGGTTTAGGGTTTAGGGCCAGGGTTTAGGGGTTTGCTTCCCAAGAAATTGTCTGGGAAGCAGAGCCAAACAGGCAAAGCGCCACTCGTCCACGTCCAGGATGGCGTTCAGGGCCACGGCATTGAGCATGAGCTCGGTAATGGACCTCGAGCGGAGGAACCCTGCACCCTAAGCCCAAAACCCTAAACCCTAAACCCTAAATCCTAAACTCAAATCCTAAACCCTAAACCCTAAACCCGAAACCCTAAACCCTCCCTACAACCTAAGCCAGGCACACTCAAGCGTGTGGCTTCAAACCTTTGGCCAGGTGGAATGGATACCCAGACCGCTGGGAGGATCAAAAAAGTGGATCCCTTTTATTTAGGGCAATCATTTGGGGGACGGGAAGGAACCTTAGGGAAGCTTAGGGAGCCTTTGGGAGTAGCAGGGAGTATTAGGGAACCTTGGGTCAGACACCCCCGTCAACCCCGCTCTCTGTGGGTATAGGAGGGTACAACTGGCTTTGGACCCTCCCACAGGCCTGGGTAAGCATCATCTCCGGGGTGGGGGTTTAGGGTTTAGGCTTTAGGGTTTAGAGTTTAGGATAGGGCTCTTTGAGGTTTAGGACGAAGGTCTTGGGTCTTGGGGTATGCTGGATTCTTGCCCCGTGCTTTGGGCTCTCAAGGGCTTGGTGCACCAAGCCCGCGACGCCTAAAAGCCTAGACTCTGTTTGTTTTAGGGTTTTGGGGGGGGGCCCTAAACCCACAAAAACGAGGGGGGGCTGTGACCAAAGATTGTTGGGAGCCCTAAACCCTAAACCTTAAACCCTGAACCCTGAACCCTAAACCCGAAACCCACAACAACGAGGTTTGGGGTCTCCTGAGGCCCCAGGGGCGTGGTCCGCGCCAGCCAGCCGATACCCGCCAGCAGGAGTATCCTGGGTTGCTGTTCAGAAAATGCAACTGAGTTTAGGGTTTAGGGTTTAGGGTTTGGGGTTTAGGGTTTAGGATTTAGGGTTTAGGATTTAGGGTTTGGGGTTTAGGGTTTGGGGGTTTCTAAGCAAGGGAAGCATAATGTTTTTTACCACCTAAACTGGGGTTTGTTTCATCGAGGGCATTGCACGCCTTCCAAGCAAAATGCAAAATAGGAAAACAAAAAAACGCCATGGAGTCACCAAAACCTACATGTGAATTCTAAGTAGTTCAATATGCCCATCCATCATCTACCCTAAACCCTAAATCCTAAACCCTAAACTCTAAACCCTTCATATGCTAATCATCTTGCAACTTTTAAGTCCCAAAACAGCAGCCCGGCATCGCGGCGATGGCAATGCGGATTAGGAAGGACAGCAGAACCAGGTGAAATCGCGCTGCCGACAAGCCTGGGCTTTCAGCGTACCTTCTGAAGGCTTCCCTTCATGTGGGAGCTTTGGGTGTAGGGCTCAGGGCTTAGGGCTTAGGGTTTAGTGCCCCTATCATCAAAACGCCTGTATAATTATGAAATTAGACTAGCTTTTTTTTTTTTTAAGGGAGGGGGGGGGGGGGGGTGGTTACTCGTATAAGGACCATAAGGGGATACTATTTGAAATTCTCCCGACCCCTATACGCAAGGGTACAACCTTAGGGGTCCACGGGCCCCTGGACTATATAAGCATCTGACAAGGGACCTATCGCGAAAAACTGCTCGAAATGAAACTTCTTCCCTCCAGCTGCTAGCAATAGCAAGTCCCTCTTTAAACCAACATAACGTGTGTTACGGTTCCTGACCAGGATTGCAGACTCGGCTCCACAACGCCCCTCCTACACTTCAAAAAATGTTCTCAACCGCTGACGCCCTAAACATGTAGTGGTCAGACTGAGGTTTACAGTTTAGGTCTTCAGTGACATGTTCTGAGTTTGGGAAGTGGAAGAGGCATTAAGGCCCCGGGGTGTACTTTCTTTCAAGTGTAATGGGGGCTTACGGCTCCTTCACGGGTGTTGCGGTTCGGCTTTCGGGTAAAGTTTACCCTAAACACCATCAACCCTAAACCCTGAGGGGCTTGAAGGCGTGAGGAAAGTTTCGGCGGGGCGCTGTAGAGCGTGTTGTCCTGATACACCGTGCGCTCCGACCGGGGGAGCCGCAAAACCGCCTCAATCGAGAAGAAGATGTTGCGGAACTCCTTGCAAAGGTTTACAAGGAGGACGACCCCCTAAACCCTAAACCCTAAACCCTAAACCCTAAGCCCTAAGCCCTAAACCCCAAACCCCAAACCCTAAACCCCAAACCCTAAACCCTAGCTAGCCCTAACCCTAAGCCCGAAACCCTAAACCCTAAACCCCAAACCCTAAACCCTAAACCCTAAACCCTAGACCGCAAGAATCACATCCCGGAGCCTGAGCCATCCTAAGGGCCATGCCGAAGAGCCTAGTCCAAGTCTCACCAAACCGAACAGCCCTCAATACTTGTAGGGTTTAGGGTTTAGGGTTTAGGGTTTAGGGCTTAGGGTTTAGGGTTTAGGGTTTAGGGTTTAGGGTGTAGGGTGTAGGGTTCTAAGTCTCAGAAACCACGACAAAAAGCTCGCTGGGCCGATAAGAAAGCTATCCTTTTGGCCCTTGTTAAGGTTTAGGGTTTGTAGGGTTTAGGGCTTAGGGCTTAGGGCTTAGGGTTTAGGGTTTAGGGTTTAGGGTTTAGGGTTTAGGGCAGGCAGCGCAATGAAAGCGCAGTTGCATCAGCTGAACGCCGACATGCCCACCCCAAGTTCCAGACTGCCATGCCCGAACATCACCTACAGCGCGCCATAGCTGCTCAAGCACCCCAAAAGAATAAAAACAATCATCCCCATATTACCCTTATAAGGAAGAGTCTTCTTCACTTTTTTGGGGGTTCTTCTTAAGCACTGAGTAGCAAAAGCCAGCGCCAACCCAAGCGAAATCAAAGCGCGCGAGATGGGCACTTGCATCAATCACTGGGCACCCGAGACACTTGGGATACTTGCAAGACTTGGGACACGTGGGACACTTGGTCACTTGGGGACACTTTCTTGGGACACTCGGGACTTGTGTCGCGCGGGACGCTTGACATGGACTTGGAACTTGGGACACTTCGGTCTGCTCGTACGCCCTCTTCTCTTGGGACACTTCGGCCGCTTGACGAACACTTAGAACACGGGGGACACGTGAAACACAAGGGACCTGAGTTGTCCCAATCTGTCCAACAGGCTCCAAAAGCCTACATTCGTCTCGCGTGGCGCCTTGGGGCTCGGTGTTAGTTTGACAAGCCCAACATCCATGACTTACAGAAAATGTACCAAAACACTGGGGATATGATCAGAACAACAGACTTCAAGGGCGTAGTAGGTCGCTACGCATAGCACGGTTAGAGATTGCATATATCTCGGTCACTAGGGTTTGGGGTTTAGGTTCCCTCTAAACCCTAAAACCCTTAATACCCTATGAACGCCATTAGGGTTCCCCGAAACCCTAAACCCCTTAATACCCTATGAACACTATTAGGGTTCCCTTAAACACTAAACCCTAAATACCTTGTGTGAACACTGAAGCCCCTGAGTCCCCCTTCAAGGCTCCTTGTAGACACAGAGGCTCCAGAGGAGAATGCAGAGCAAGCACAGCAACACTCCCGGCTGGAAGTACCCAGGATCGAACCTGGGTTTTAGGTTGCGGGTTTAGGGTTTAGGGTTTAGGGCCTGTCGCTCGGACATCTTGTTTTTGCATTTTCTGTGAGAAGGAGGGGGGGAAGTGGAAGGGGGTGGGGGAGGGGGGGGGCGGGGAGATATTCGGGCCTTTGGGTTTAGAGTTAAGGCTTTGTACTTACAGAATCTGCTACAAGGCTCTCTATGCTTGACTTCAGGAGTCAGGGTCTTCGGAGCATAGGGTTAGGGCTTAGGGCTTGAGGTTTAGGGCCTAAGGCTTCGAGCCACTGAGAATAGAGATTAAGTTGCCCATAGGACGCTGTTCACTTTCTTGTCTGAGGTTAAGCCTACACCCACCCCGCAACCCCCGCATGACTTAGGTGCGCGCACACACACACACACACGAAGAAAAGGTAAGTAAGAAGCAGTTGATCGTTCTATGTATGAGTATGAGCCTCTGCGCACGCCCTAACTTTGGAATCCTGGACATATTACAACCAACGAAGGCCCTACGCCCTAAGCCGCCGAAAACCTATGCTAAGGATGAATTCTTGGCTGACTTCTGAACCCCTCCTAAAAGTTTAACTTTTAGGCTCCTTATTGTACTTTCTACGAAAACCCAAAAAAGTTAAAGCCCTCATGTTGTAGTTTCTACAAAGAGTCAAAAAGTTAAAGTCCTAAGAGCCAAAACAAAGTCAATAATTACGCGGCTACCCCACCCGAAACCCTAAACCCTAAACCCTAAACCCTAAACCCTAAACCCTAAACCCTAAACCCTAAACCCTAAACCCTAAACCCTAAACCCTAAACCCAAACAGTCACGTCACATGCTCGCCACAGGGTCCATGCTTCGGGCCCTGAATCGCCTGAATCCCCTGAATCCCCTAAGTCCCCTAAGTCCCCTAAGTCCCCTAAACCCTAAACCCTAAACCCTAAACCCTAAACCCTAAACCCTAAACTCTAAACCCTAAACCCTAAACCCTAACCCCCCCCCCCCCAACCCTAAGATGTTGGCTTAGGGGCTGGTACACCTCCAGGCCTAGGAAGCTGTTGATGTGGTTCACCACCGTTGCCTGCGCTTTCATTGCAAGTGCTGTGGTTCTAGGGTTTAGGGTTTAGGGTTTACATACTCTCCACCATCAGTTTAGGGCTTAGGTTTTCCTAGCTGAAGCAAAAAATCTAAACCTTGAGCCCTCGACCCCACGCCCAGCCTTACCATGGAGCTTTGAACAAACATAGAGCTGCGGTTTAAGATTTACGGTTGAGGCTTTAGGGTTTAGGTAACCCTAAACCCTATAAACCCTAAAAACGCTAACATCCCTATAGGCGCTGTAGATTGGGATAACGGTCCTGAATAGGGATGAAAGTACCCCCTATTATAATCCGATGATAATAGGGGTATTTGAATCCCTATTAAGGACTATTAGTATAAGGGGGAACATCCCAACCCTAAACCCTAAATTACTAAACCCTAAAGGCCCTAGAGACCTTGAACCCAAACTACACTTGAGACTCAGTAAGACATGCCCAGACCCCTGAAAGGATCTAAAAAGTAAAACCCCCAAAGAGTACCGTACACTATACGATTGGGTGATTCTTAGGAACCCTGAAAGGGTTCAGGGTTTAGGGTTTCGGGCTCTCCTCACCCTAAA
Source organism: Symbiodinium natans (assembly GCA_905221605.1). Lineage (NCBI taxonomy): Eukaryota > Dinophyceae > Suessiales > Symbiodiniaceae > Symbiodinium > Symbiodinium natans. The sequence continues at coordinate 538,429 of CAJNDS010002101.1, forward strand.
CCCTAAAACCTAAACCCTAAAGCCTAAACCCTAAACTGCCTGCGCCGTGGATAAGATCAGGGCGCCGTCCGACGTGCACACGCGGGTGGCGAGGCTCGTCCGCGATGAGTCAAGGTATCCTGAAATCTTAGGGTTTAGGGTTTAGGGTTTGGGGTTTAGGGTCCCTGAAATCTTAGGGTGTTTACATGGGAGTTTCCGAAAATAAGGGACGCCTAATCGACCGCCAAATAGTAGGATTCCCTCAAAATAAGGGCCCTACTAAGATACCCCTCATGTCGGCAAACGCCCACATGGTCCCTTAGTATGTATGTGGTCCGGCGTCTGGCGTATCCGGCCCTCCCCCATGGTATGGTCAAGTGGGGGGGGGGGGGGGCCGACTGTGAGCACACCCTCGGCAAAACCCGTGTTTTGTGAGTGTTGCGCCCTCGGTTGAGGGAGCACGTTCTCGGGAAAACCCATGTGTGTGTGTGAGTGAGAGGCGTTTCGAGGCGTTGCGCGGTGAGCACACCCTCGGCAAAACCTATGTTTAGTACGCGGGGGTCACACTGTCGGAAAAACCTACGTGCCTGACGCGTTTTGAGGCGTTGCACGCGGTGGTGGCCGCGGAGCGCTGGACCATATATGGTTGCGCCATACAAACCAAGGGCCCATACTTCAGATGAATGAGGTAAAGGACCATACTAAGGGGCCCATGTAACTAGCCTTAGAGGAATGCGGAAGGTTTAGGGGGTCTTCGGCTGGGCCCAAAAACCTTCTGATGTGAGGATTTGGGGCTATTTTTGAACCCTAAACCCTAAACCCTAAACCCTAAACCCTAAACCCTAAACCCTAAACCCTAAACCCTAAACCCTAAACCCTAAACCTGTAAGGGTTTATAAACCCTGCACCCCAAACTTGCGCGAGGCGTTGCTCCAGCAATCGTCCTTCAAAAGGTGGTCTCTCATGGTTGCTTTGGCTTTTTAGTAAAACCCTAAACCCTAAACCCTAAACCCTAAACCCTAAACCCTAAACCCGTATTCTTTAAGGGAGCAGACGCTCGAAGTTTGAAGATTCACTCGGAGGTCAAGCCCCAAAGCCCTCAAAGACTCAAAAGCTTAGAGGGCTTAGGGCTTAGGGTTTAGGGTTTAGGGTTTAGGGTTTGGGGGGTTAAGGGTGTGCAGCCAGGGGACGGTAGTCGTGCGCGCTGCCCATCCGCCATCTCCTCGCAGCCTGCAGCGCGCGACAAAAGGAGGAGTGGCGCTTAGGGTTTATAGGGTTTAGGGTTTATAGGGTTTAGGGTTTAGGGTTTAGGGTTTAGGGTTTGGGGTTTGGGGTTTGGGGTTTGGGGTTTCGGGTTTCGGGCGCTGAGGGTCTAGGGCATTCCGGGATGGGCTATTCGGCCTCATATTCCCCAGAATCAACCGCACAAAGCGCCTTTTTGCGGGGGTATCGGGGATGATAGCCTGTCCCGGTTGGGCTTCGGGCTCAGGTTTTTAGAGGGAAATGTCAGTTTAAGGGCTGTTGTTTATAAGGCTTGGGGGTGCGTGGGGTCGAAAGGCGCAAGCTCTAAACCCTAAATCTTATACATGCCTAAACAATGAACCCTTCTGAGGAAATCAGGTTTGGGGTTTAGGGTTTGTCTAACGGAAGCTATATGGTCCCTTGCTATGGTCCCTTACCTTCTTGGAAGGTCTGAAGTATGGGAGTATGGGCCCCCGGGTTGTAGAGGGGTATATGAGCGGTATATCAACGGTTCCTTAAGCAAAGGCCCACACTAAGAGACCATGTAACTACCCCAAGCCCGAATCCTCAACGGACTAAAGGAAGGACCCTTCTTTGGGGGCTACTTAGGTATACAGGGACTATGTAAGGTATATATAGGGGTTTTATAGGGGAATGAGATTAGGGTCCCTTCTAGGGGTGCCCTCCTTGTACCCATGAAAATCCCCAAATACCAAACCCAAAACCTATAAGCACTAAACCCTGAAGCCCCGCAATAACTTCGGCCCCCCTGAACCCCAACGGTTAGGGTTTAGGGTTTAAGGTTTAGGGTTTCGGGTTTGCGGCTTACGGTTTCCTATCTCCTCCATACCCCTGAAACCCAAGGCACTGAACTGCCAAACCAAAGCGTTTAGGACTTTTAGGGTGCTCGAGTGTAGGGTTTAGGGCTTCTTTAGGCCCTGAACCCCTAAAACAACTAAACCCTAAACCCTTCTAAACCCTAAACCCTTCTAAACCCTAAACCCTAAACCCTAAACCCTAAACCCTAAACCCTAAACCTTTTGGGCTCAGGGTCCGAGAAGAGCCCCCAAAAAATCGACGCCTGGATCTCTTCCGCGAAGTCCGAGCCCATAAAGCTCGAGCCGAGGATGATGTAGGAGAACATCACCTACTTGGGGGGGGGGGGGGGGGGGTTTAGGGGTTAGGTTTAGGGTTTAGGGTTTAGGGTTTAGGGTTTAGGGTTTAGGGTTTAGGGTTTAGGGTTTAGGGTTTAGGGTTTAGGGTTTAGGGTTTAGGGTTTAGGGTTTAGGGTTTAGGGTTTAGGGTTTAGAGAACATCACCTACTTGGGGGGGGGAAACCCCAAACCCTATCAACCCTATAAACCCTACAAACCCTATAAATCCGATAAACCCTAAACCCTGAACCCTAGACCCTAGCCCTAAACCCTAAACAAGGGAAGAAGTAGGGCACACCCTAAAACCTAAATCCTAAACGCTAAACCCTAAACCCTAGCCCCGGCCCTAAACCCTAAACAGGTAAAGACGTAGGGTACTAAACCCTAAACCCGAAACCCGAAACCCTAAACCCTAAACCCTAAACCCTAAACCCTAAACCCTAAACTCCCCGCCCCCGCCTGCATGCCCAGGTTCAGAAGGAGCAGCAGCAGGGCGAAGGAGCAATCCACAAACCCGGAGGGGGTGAGACCTGGGGTTTAGGGTTTAGGGTTTAGGGTTTAGGGTTTAGGGTTTAGGGTTTGGGGTTTGGGGTTTAGGGTTTGGGGTTTAGGGTTCAGGGTTTGGGTTTAGGGTTTGTGGTTTGGAGGGGGTTAGGGCCAGGATTGGGCGATGAGGGGGCCCACACCCTAAACCCCAAACCCCAAACCCTAAACCCTAAACCCCGAACCCTAAACCCCAAACCCTGACCCCTAAACCCAACCCTAAACCCCTAACCCTAAATCCTAAACCCTAAGACGGCCCTCAACTTGGGCGCCAGGCCCAGTAGCACCGGAAAGCTCCACGCGCTGTCCCCAAAGCGGACCTCTCCAGGCGGGGGGAGGGTTTGGGTTTAGGGTTAGGGGTTAGGGGAGTTAGGGTTTAGGGGTTTAGGGTTTAGGGTTTAGGAATGGCTGAACAAGCCCCCAAACTTCCAATATCCCTTCAATAAGGCGGCTTGGGCTTCAGGCGTTAGGGTTTAGGGTATAGGGTTCTGGGTTCAGGAGGAGTACAGACATAAACCCATCTTCAGCCATGTACAGTCAACTTTGGGGGATGTCACTCACATAAGAAGAGATGACGGAAGGAAGGTTCGTGGGGTTGAGGATGTAGGACTTCAGGACTTAGGGCTTAAGGTCCAGAGAATTGAGGTTTGGGGATTTAGGGCTTTGGGGATTCTAAAGTGGTTGACGGGTTGGGGCGAGAGTTGGCAAGCCTAAACCCTAAACCCTAAACCCAAGCCCCAAACCCCAAACCCCAAACCCTAAACCCTAAACCCTAAACCCTAAATCCTAAACCCTAAATCCTAAACCCTAAACCAAACGGCCAGGCGAGGCTCATGGCCATGAGCTGACGGATGCAATGCTTGGTTCATCCACTAGCGCAGCTGGGTTTAGGGTTTAGGGTTTAGGGTTTAGGATTTCGGGTTTAGGGTTTAGGGTTTAGGGTTTACTCGCGCAGCTGGGAAAACCGAAGGGAGGACCAAAGTTGACCAAGAGGTGGTAGAGCAAGTCGGCAGAAGGGAGATGTCCGCAGGTGTGCGTGTGGGTGGTTCTTCGAGGGCTCGGAGAAGCGCCTCCTGCTCTTTAGGGTTTAGGGTTTAGGGTTTAGGGTTTAGGTTTAGGGCTTAGGGGGAACCTGTAAGGATCTGCGAAGGGTAAGAGGTACATCATCTAGGGTTGCTCATTGCCAGTATTCCCACACAGGATACCCCATGTTTGCTTTCCCCAAGACTCTGCCTCATGTGCGGCCAGCTACCTACCTGAAAGCGTCCTAGACAGCGTGCCTACACCCCAAGATTTAAGGGGTTTTGGGGTTTGAGGCAGTAGGTTTGGGGCTTCAAAGGGTGTGGGGACTTTGGGGAGGCCTCGCCAACTTGTCCCTGCTCTTCTTCATCTTCCTCCACCTCCCCGTCGATCACCGTCATCACGGCCATGCTGCCTTTAAGACAAGACCGCACAGTGAAACGGGGGAATTCAAAGTGTAATGAGTCCACCCCTGATCCCTCTACCTCGAAACCCTCAACGTCGGGGCCCCCCCCATTCTACCAAAAAAGGGAACAGCGTTAGACGGTTTAGGGTTGAGGGTTGGGATGTTCCCCCCTTGTACTAACAGTCCTTAATAGGGACTATAAAAGGGGTACTATAACCCCTAATAAGGACTGTTTGTATAAGGGGCACATCCCAAACCTTGATCCATAAACCCAACACTTCGAATAGACGGTCGAGCTTCATCTTCCGTACGATCTTACTCAGGCAAGAAGGAAGTCCAAAGAAAGGCTTTAGGGGTTCAGGAATGGGGTTTAGGGTTTAGGGTTTAGGGTTTAGGTTTTAGGGTTTGGGGTTTAGGGTTTAGGGTTCAACACCGCAAGGACGAAGTCCCCCAAAAGCCACAGAAGGCCGAAAGACCTCTAAAACACACACGAGCCGTGAAGTCTAAACGACTGAATGCACAAGCATTAAAGGGCTTAGATTACCGTTAGATTAGGGTTCCCAAGCCCTTAACCCTAAACCCTGAAATAGGGTAAGAGCTCTCAGGGTGTAGGATTTGTGGCTTCTGCCCAAGCTGCTGCACCCCGGCTCCACGGTGGTCACCGAAGCGGTTGGTTCTTCCTTCACGTTGCCCACCTCTCAACCATTCAGGGTTGATCCCTGAACCCTAAACACGAAACGGTAGGGGTTATAAAGGCCGGTGGCCTCTTTATCTGTTACCCTTAGACCTTGATATAGCCCCTAGATACCCTCACAGGAACCCCCTTGCGCAACAGGAACCCTACTTCAACCAATATTCAGGTAGGGGTTTTAAAGCTTGGGGACCCCCTCTCAGACATATGGCACAGAACTTAAGATAGTCCCGCAAGTAGGCCCCACGCATTTCCGGTTTGGGGTTTGGGGTTCAAGGGCTTGAAGATATTTCGAGCTTGAGTGGCTTTGGGTTTGGGGCTTTTGGGCCTAAACCCTAAACCCTAAACCCTAAACACTCCAGGGTGTTCAGGCGTTTCGAGGGTTCAGGGCCTGCCCGGCAGTGGTCATGTAGAAACATGCCAGGTGAGGTCCGGGGCCAAGGCTGGCAATTAATTTCATTCATTTCATTACTTTAATTAATTTATTATATGTCATTAATTTAATTAATTTAATTAATTTAATTAATTTAATTAATTTAATTCATTGAACTAATTTAATTATTTGAATTAATTTAGTTAATTTAGTCTATTTAATTTCTTTAATTAATGTAATTAATTTAGTTAATTTAATATATGCATTAGGTTCCCGGTTTAGGGTTTAGGGTGTAGGGTTTAGGGCTTACGGTTTAGGAGCTGTTCCTGGGTTGGGGGGGGGTTAGTGTTTTCCTGAACACTTTGTCCCTCAGCCCTGAACAATGTAAGAGTCTGACTTGAGCTGCCATGACAAAACCCCCTGCTTCTATCCCTGGAACACCAAATGTGTAAGACCCTTGAAGGTTTTCTTGGGCTATATAGGACTCAAAAAAATGTGTCCCTTTTGGGTCCTCTTTAAAAGGATGCCGTCCTACATATAGGACAGTATAGGCCCCAAAAAAGTGGCCCTAACTTAGATAACTACCAGTGGTGCATGAACCGAAATAGCCCTAAACCCTAAATTAAACCCTAAACCCTAAACCCTAAACCCTAAACCCTAAACCCTAAACCCTAAACCCTGAACCCTGAACCCTGAACCCTGAACCCTGCCTTCGATGTGGCTCCCCGGCGCGCGACCTCCACGACGCGCGCCTCCAACTCCCGCAGCTGCGCGGTGAGCTCCTCCACGTCCTCTGTCATGGTTTAGGGTTTAGGGTTTAGGGTTTAGGGTTTAGGGTTTAGGGTTTAGGGTTTAGGGTTTGAGTTGGTATGTAGGATTTAGGGTTTAGGTTGGTGTTTAGGGTTAGGGTTTTCAGGGCTTTAGGGGTTTAAGGCTTTAGGGTTCTAGGGTGTTAGGGTGGTTTTTTGGTTTTGCGGTTTTTGGGTTCTTGCCATCACCACGCATAGTAGTGGCAGTGGTCGTGGTCGTGGTCGCGGTGGTGGTAGCAGTAGTGATGATACCAAACCACTAAAAACTGCGGTAGTATGGCTCTCAACAGCAATAAAACCCTAAACCCTGAACCCTAGTTAAACCCTAATAATCAAAAACTGAAGCCCTAGAACCAGCCCCAAAAGCCAAAACCTAAAAACCTAACTAAACCCCAAACCCTAAAATCCTAAACCCTGATGAAACTCCCAAACACCAATTGAACCCTGAAGCCAAAACCTCTAAACCGGTAATAATACCCCAATTGAACCCTCAAACCCGAAAACTCTGAAACCCTGACTACCCCTTACAACCCTTAAAACCTAGTTAAACACCTAAAACCCAAAACCCTACTTCATCCCTAAAACCCGAAAACCCACTTAATCCCTGAAAGCACAAAAATATTAAAACCCTCTCACTTGCTGAACTACCTGTTTATGGTGCTGCGCGCCCTAAACCCAGAACCCCAAAGCCTAAACCCTAAACCCTTTGTAACGTGACTCACTGACTAGGTCTCTCGATTGGCACTCCTCAAGCAGGTTGGGGTTCCGGTGCTCTGAAAGCTGAGGAGGTACGAGGAACTCTTCTGTTCGGATGGGCAAGGACAAGCTCGTTGCCTTGGAGCTCATACCCTAAATACCCCTTAGAACCTGAATCATAAACCCCAAAAAACCAGAAAATCCATCCTAACCAACCCAAAACCCCTAAACCCTAACCCCCCGAACCCTAATCCCCAAACCCCAAAACCCTAAACCGCCCCTAAGCCCCCAAGGCCCCCAAACGCCTGCTAATTCCCCTAAACCCTAAACCCCCAAACCCGAATCCCTAAACCCCTAAACCCCCAAAGCCCCCAAACACCTGCCCTTACTTCTCCAATAACCACGGAAACAAAGGCCAAACTTCATGAAATTTGCTAAGGCATCTGCTAATTGCCCTAAACCCTAAACCCTAAACCCTAAACCCTAAACCCTAAACCCTAAACCCTAAACCCTAAACCCTAAACCCTAAACCCTAACCCTAAACCCTAAACCCTAGCCCTAAACCCTAAACCCCCCAAAACCCCCAAACTACTGGCCAAGGCCTGCCGCAGCTCATCGCGCAGCTGGGCGATGTCCTGCTGCAGGCTCTGGAGCTCCGGCGCTGCGCCCGCGGGCGTCGGCATCGCTGTGGGGTTTGGGGTTTGGGGTTTAGGGTTTAGGGTTTGGGGCTGAGGGTTTGGGGTTTGGGGTTTAGGGTTTAGGGTTCAGGGTTCAGGGTTTAGGGTTTAGGGTTTAGGGTTTAGGGTTTAGGGTAACTAGCAGGTGTTTGGGGGGCTTTGGGGGGTTCAGGGTTTGGGGTCTAGGGCTCAGGGGGAGCCTCGGAGCCTTTGGCGATTTCGGGCTGAGGATGGCTCCGCTTTGCTTATGGGGGTGTGGGAGGGTGTGGATGTTTTTGGGGCTTGGGGCTTTGTGTGGCTTAGGGTTTAGGGTTTAGGGCTAGGGTTTAGGGTTTAGGGTTTAGGGTTTAGAGTTTAGGGCTTAGGGTTCAGGGCTTAGGGTTCAGGGCTTAGGGCTTAGGGCGTTTTGTGGTTTAGGGTTTTGATACTGGTGGCAAGTGTAAGAGCTCCCAGGGATACTTTGCCAGGAGGCTCGCTTGCTCAGGGCCACGGCGACGCAACGTGCGGTCATGAGGTAAGCTCCCTACACCGGAAACCCTGAACCCCTGAACTCCTAGACCCTAACCCCTAAAGCCCTAAACCCCTAAACCCAAATCCTACACCCCGAAACCCCGAAACCCTAAGCCTTTTGAGTCTTGGGAAACCCTAAGCCTTTTGAGTCTTGGGAATCTTCTCGGGGGCATCTGCTACTGGAAGGCTTGCGGCTTCGGGTTTGAGGTTTCGTGCCTGAAGACCTCGAAGCCTTAAGTGCCAAGAGCCCAAAACATACTCACCCTAAACCCTAAAACCTAAACCCTTATAAACCCAAAGCCCTGAACAACCCTGAGGTCCTATTCAAAGCACAACCACAAAAAACCTCGCAGTTGTTGGCAGGCTGGATACGAAACAGCGAAATTTCATTGAGGTTTGAGTCAAGGAAAGCGCAATATCACAACCCTAAACCCCAAACCCCAAACCCTAAACCCTAACCCCAAACCCTAAACCAAAAACCCAAAACCCCCAAACCCCTAAACCCTAAACCCCAAACCCTGAACCCTAAACCCCTAAGCCGCCAAACCCTAAACACAAAACCCCAAACCCTAGCCCTAAACCCTAAACCCCAAACCTCAAACCTCCCTGACCCAAGCTGAGGATCAGCCTTCGGCTGCCTTGCTGCCACCTTTGGCGCTCAGGGTGCTTAGGGGGTTTGGGATTTAGGGTTTAGGGCTAGGGTTTGGGGTTTGGGGCTTGGGGCTTTGGGGGGGGCTTGGGGTTTGGGGTTTGGGGTTTGGGGCTTGGGGCTTGGGGGTTGGGGGTTGGGGCTTGGGGCTTGGGGTTTGGGGTTTGGGGTTTGGGGTTTGGGGTTTGGGGTTTGGGGCTTGGGGTTTGGGGTTTGGGGTTTATATAGGTAAGTAGGTTGGTCCTTCAAACTTTGCAGTTTGGGTTTAGGGTTTAAGGGCTTCGGGCTTGGGGTTTAGCGTCTATATAGGGCTCGAACTGGGCTTTAGGGGTTGAGGGTTTATGGTGTGAGGTGTAGAGTTTGGGGCCTACGGCTTGGGGATTTGGGGGTTTGGAGGATGCGGTTTAGGGTTTAGGGTTTCGGGTTTAGGGTTTGGGGTTTAGGGTAAGGGTAATAAGCCCCTCAAGTCTTCAAACTTTCCTTTGGGTGCCCTGTGTCCATATCGAATCTAAGGGTAGGTACAGGATCCCTTAGTATGGGCCCTCCAAAAGGGGACCCCTTATATACCCGTTATACAACCCAAGGGCCAGAGAACCCTTTTAACGGAGGTAAGGGACCACATGAAGGACCCACGTAGCAGCCCTGAGATCGAAGACATTGCAAGAGTGATGGCCCGAAGCACCCTAAACCCTAAACCCTAAACCCTAAACCTTAAACCCTAAACCCGAAACCCTAAGCCCTAGATAAACCGCATTGCGCAGAAGTCCTGACTGGGCCTGGTCGAGCTTGCGCGCGGCCGGAGGGGTCACCTGGGGGGGGATGGAGGCGGGGGAGGGTAGGGCTTTGAGTTTAGGGCTGGGGTTTAAGGTTTAGGGTTTAGGGTTTAGGGTTTAGGGTTTAGGGTTTAGGGTTCAGGGTTTAGGGTTTAGGGTTTAGGGTTGAGGGTTGAGGGTTTGGAGGTTCAAAGGGGCAGACGGACCGCAAATTCAAAGATCCGAAGACGCCGCCATGCAGACATCTAAACCGTTGTTGAATCGGATCCCTTTTCAGAAGGGGTTCTGCTATGAGCACCTGGGGAGCTCGAACAAAAGTAAGCTTGACCCTAAACCGAAAGGTAACTACCTGTGAGGGAAACCAGCTCTTATCCCTAAACCCTAAACCCTAAACCCTAAACCCTAAACCCCAAAGCACTCTGAAAACCCGAAGACTGAACGCCTCGTCGATGAAGTTCAGCTCCTCGTCCGAAGAGTTCTGCCGCTCCACGTCCATGATCCGGGGCGGAGGGGCCTGTGCCTGGATCTTCCAAAAACCCTCATTGGGTTTACTTATGCCAAGGATCAGTTGTTACGAAATCAGGCTTACTGGTGCTGGACCCCGAGGCGGCGGGGACCAGGGAGTAGTCGGAGTAGTTTCAAGGGGTTCAGGGTTTAGGATTTAGGGTTTACAACTCGGAATCACAAGAGACGCAACAATATTGAAGGGTCAGGATGTACTAGCAGTCCTTTCACAGGGATGAAAGTACCCCTAGGACAATCCCTATTAGGGACTGTTTGTATATGGGGGAACAACCCAAGGTGTTTCCTACATCCCTAAACCCGAAACCCTAAACCCTTAAACCCTAAACCCGAAATACATACCCGAACAGCGGGATAGGCCCAAAGCCGGTGGCCCTCCTCCGAGGTCCCCAGAGTTTAGGGTTTAGGGTTTGGGGTTTAGGGTTTAGGGTTTGCCTGCTTGTGGGTGTCGGGCGCGTTTTGAGTCGAGATGTGGGGGGGGGGGGGGGGGGCGTGAATAAGGTGGCCCCTAAATTTGACCTTATGATAAGGACCCCCTTCAGGTGCCCCTAATATCGTACACCCCCCGTATGTTTCTAGTCTGGAAATGTGGAATGCAACAGAAGCGCGACTGTTGTCATGGATTAACAGGGAGCCCTAAACCCTAAACCCTAAACCCTAAACCCTAAACCGCAAACATGACAAGGGCTTCCAGGAACCTGATATCTGCGACCCTATAGCCCAACACCCTCAGCCCCAGACGCCCCAAACCTGATAAAACCCTCCCAGAACCATTAGGGGATAGGATTAGGGGGATCCTTGGGGATATAGACCCTCTGAATAAGGTCCTGTTTAAGAGAGCCAGAAGGTCCCCTTTAAGGGTCTCCCTTATCCTACCTAGCAACCATGAACCCTCTCAAGAAACCGGAAAACACCCCATGAACTTCGTAACCCTGCAAGCCCTTTTGGAAACTAGAAGCCCGATCAATTGGGATGTTCCCCCTTGTACTAACAGTCCTTCATAGGTCCCCTATGATCATCCCTATTAGGAACTGTTCGTATAAGGGGGAACATCCCAACCTATAAACCCCAAAGGCCCCAAGACTCTCCCGGGGCCACCTTGACGCTACCCGACGTCGGCCGCCGCGCCGGCGAGGGCGGAGGGAAGAAGGGCTGCGTCACTGTGGGCCGGTGCCTTACCATGTCTTAGGGCGCTTTGGGTTTAGGGTTTTGGGTTTAGGGTTTGCTGTGATAGGGCGTAGATGCTGTGAAGGTTAGGTTTCGGAACAAGCTCGAAAGCTTCGTGAGGTGCGAAGAGCAGCTTTGGCCCGATTGTGGAGGGCCATCTAACACTTTTCTCCCACCCCACGTCCAAGGCGGCAAAGCCACCCAAACCTATTCCTTTTAGGGTTTAGGCCTAAACTCAGACAAAAGTCCACTTCTAAAAACTTATTCAGCTAATTGCAGGAGGTCTCGAAGGGCGGGGTCGGGCCGGACACCCCAGAGGCCCGGAGCCAAGAAGGGTAAGGGGGGGGCCAAGGGCGGGCCTCACGGAGCTTGGAGCTCCAGGTTTAGGGTATACTGGTCCCAAGGAGAACGTGCTCCGGTACCGGCCGTGGGTGCTACCGACTTTCGAGCTGTGGGAGGCGGGCGAACGACCTGGGTCGGCTTGCGCCATCAAGGTCGAGGGGCTTAGGCGCCGCCCCCCAACTGTAGGGGGGCGGCCTAGGCTTTGAGTTTAGGGTTTAGGGTTTAGGGTTTAGGGTTTAGGGTTTAGGGTTTAGGGTTTAGGGTTTAGGGTTTAGGGCAGTGGGCCCTGCCGACTTCCCGCACTGGAACGCGGCGATCCTCGGCTAGCAAAATGCTCCAAATCCCAGGGAATCCACTACGGAAATTCCGGGATTTGACATAGCATTAAACTTTCTAGTTGCTGAGTACCCCTGGGCCAAAAAAGACTCACCTGTCAATTATGCTAGGAATATATATGTGTATATGTATATGTATATATATATATACCCCAAAAGGTTACAGGTTACCTACTCAGCTACTAAGTCTTACTAGCCCAGTAACCATACTGTAATAAGGGTGCCGTTTTTGGGGGGTCGGTTACTCTACAACGGAACCCAGATCCCCAAGAAAAGGGCAAAGGGCACCACTGGGCTACCAAGTGAAGCAACCCGTAACCCTTAACCCTTAACCCTAATTCCTAAACCCTAACTTAAAGACCAACACGAGCAAACATGCTGACGCAGGTTTGCACTTTGCACATCTCGAACACAATTTAAGGTTTAGGGTTTAGGGTACCGCCTTGTCATGTGGTCCATCACTTGCATGCTCACGTGCAGAAGTTTACCCTTCCCTCCCCCCACCTCGCACCAAAGCCCTCAAACCCTACAAAACCTAGGCCCAGAAGCCCTAAACCCGAACGCTGAGACGCCTAAGACCTTAAAACACTGAAGCCCTACAAACCCTCGAGTCCTCATTAATCTTAATCCCTCGATAATCCTAAGATCCTAGAACCCAAAACCCTAAAACCAACCCGTAACCACACCAACCCTAACACCAGCCCACAACCACACCATGGGGGAGGGAGCATGCATACGCAACATCATGTCCACCCATGACACTGCCATCATGAAAACTGGATGTCGATCGCGGGCACGATCTGGAACTTGCCTCTGTTCAGCTGGCTGGCCCGATGGACGATCGGACCGGGAAGTCCAAGGCCTCCTTTTCAGGGGCTCAGGCATCGGCACACTTGCGCAGGCGGCATTCAGTCTTTGTTCGAATCCACGCCAATGCTGGCTCGAACTCCTAAGGGACAGACCTAAGGGACAGAAACGATATACCAGAAACCCTAAACCCTTAACCCAAAGCCTCGAAAACCCCTAAGCCCTGAAACCTATATACCCTTAAACCCTAACCTAAACCCTACCCCCCAGCCCCCCAAGCCCCCCCCAAAAACCTAAACCCTAAACCCTAAACCCTAAACCCTAAACCCTAAACCCTAAACCCTAAACCCTAAACCCTAAACCCTAAACCCTAAACCCTCCGGGTTGGGTGCGGATCTCGCGTCTCCGCGCGCGCCGGCGGAAGCCTCTCCCTGCGGAGAGACCGGAAAGGCCCCGAGGGCTGTTTTGGGGCGGTTTAATTAGGGTTTAGGGTTTAATTAGGGTTTAGGGCCTAGGGTTTAGGGGTCTTCGAGGTTTAGGGGCAGAAGAGGGTTTAGGGATAGGGGTTCAGGGTTTGCGGGGGGTTTTGCGGGTTTGGGGTGGTTTACGGTTGTAGCAACATACACAGACGCCCCTCGACCATGCACCGAACCCGAACTACCCATAAATCTTTACGTAACCCTAAACCCTAAACCCTAAACCCTGTGTCAACCCCAGACACAGAACCCCTAAACCGTTAAACACCTCAACACCTTCCGAGCTAAAATCCCCCCAAACAACCCCTAAACCCCAAAGGCTGTGCCCCCAAACCTGCTGTCGCATTTATACCCTACCTAACCCCTAACCCCTAACCCCTAAACCCGAAATCCCTGTACGTTGTACCCTGCGCCCCCGAAGCCCATGAGCTCATGGGCCACATACACCTGCTCTACACCCTCGGTTGCGGCCCTTGTTGAGAAGGATGGGGAAGAACAAGTCTCAAAAGCCCTGAAGGGCATCTGCTCTGAACCTGAAAAACCCTGAAGAGACTCCACTTAAGCCCTAAAAGCCTCAAAGCCCTCCACCAACCCTACAGTAGCCCTAAACCCTAAACCCTAAACCCTAAACCCTAAACCCTAAATCCTAAACCCTAAACCCTAAACCCTAAACCCTAAACCCTAAACCCTAAACCCTACACCCCCCACCCCCCCCCCCCCCCCCCCCCCCCCAAAGGCCTGGAGTCGTCGCTGTCCTCCGCCGGACCCGGGATGTAGAGGCCATTCTCCAGCTCCTTGTGGTCGCCGCCACCTGAGGTCGTGGGGATTCCTTTCTGGGGTTTCGGGCGTTTAGGGTTTAGGGTTTAGGGTTTAGGGTTTAGGGTTTAGGGTTTAGGGTTTAGGGTTTAGGGGTGTAGGGTTTTGGGGCTGAGGGTTTAGGAATTTAGGGTTTAGGGTTCAGGAAGGGTTGTAGTGTTTTTGAGAGAGGGTGGGTTTATAGGCTTGGGCTTTCTGTCGAGGGCAGGGGGGGGGGGGG
>CAJNDS010002101.1:552735-674279 GCA_905221605.1 Symbiodinium natans
AAGCATTCCTGAAAAGAATATCCCATTATACGCCGACAGCGCGCGTCGACCCGGTCACGCAAACTAACTAACAAGTCCCGAGCCCCTTGTTCCAGACCACCCAAACTCTCAAAGACGATGGGCTCGAAGCCGAGATCAACCGCCGCGCACCTCGCAGCGATAGTCGCGTGCGCGCGCTTACACTGGGCATATTGGGACGAAGCCCGCAATGCCCCGGTGGCATTAGTATTTATAATGACAATATATAGAAATTTTGAAATGAAATCTCAAACCAAGAATAATATCCGTAGAAATCATCTATTAACGCCTAATAAAATCATTCTTTCTGGGTAGATAGTATATCGATAATTACCCATTCGTACGAAGTAATTTTGTATTTATCCTAATCCATCTTCGCTTATAGATAACATATATAACTTTGTCCCGTATACCACAGTTCATACCTCGGAACAAGACTTTCTAGATGGATATATTTATGTGCAACATCGTTTGCCTAATCATACTCAGTAGAACCCCTTTCTCTATATCCATTTTTTTCATTATTATTAGATGGGGCGATGACGGAATTTAAGCGAGAGAGTTGTAGAATCTCCATTCAATAAGCTTTTCATATTTTCGTTTTTTTTTAAAGATTTCGAATTTTCACTTTCCGAGATTTCTAATGATTGTCATTATATATGTCTTGAATCATTTTAGGTAAGAAAAATGATCAGAATTCTTCTTTATTTTTCATATTTCATTATCGTAATTTGGGATGATATGGCAATGATCGAGATACGCTGCTTCTGATCCCAGGCATATGTTTGCACTTGAAGACACGCAAACGTCTCTTCTCACCAGAACACTGATGCGACCTGCAAGGTCGGAACCGATGCCAGGAGAGTGAGGGAAGTCACCACGTCGCTCCTTACATCCCTGGTAGAAGACATCTTGTCCTCTTGGGCATCTAGTCCGTGAATCCGTGTACAGTACTTTGTCAGGGGGGTTCGGGCAGATGATGTCATGCGAGGTACCCTGCCTGACGTCTTCCAGATTGCACCTCTGTAGGTCCAGTGACCAGAGCTTGTGGCTGGCTTGTGTCAGTATGCAAGCCCTGTCCATCATGCAGCGAGGTTGATGGACCGGAAGGGCCGTGCATTGGCATTGGTGATCCTGCATCAATGCCTGCATCCATTGCTACAGCACGCAGCATGGTTCCAAGAAATGACTCATAGTCCAGCAAGGCAAACAGCTCTTCTCGGACGACTTCGGAGCTCATGGCGACGTAAAGGTCGTCAGAAGACTGTGCTTCCTGTAGTGCAACCTCCAAATCTTGCAATGTTGCTCCGTAGTGGTCCAGGAAGCTCGCAACAAAGCCCTCAAGTTGATGCTTGAACTCTTTGTGGAGGAGATACACTTCATGAGAATGTTCCGTATCGGCAGATGTCAGACTCGCTTCATGGTTCTTCGCGAATTGCAGAACGTGGTCATGGAAGCAATTGTTGTTCCAGTGCCACTGGCTCAGAGCTTCCACCAAGGGCACGCCCGACATGCTGTCGCATGATGCTCTTACTACATGTGGCAAGCATGAACGACAAACCTCGCGTGTGTTCTGAGAAAGCATTTTCTATGTTTGACCATGCTTCATGCGCACGTGTAGGCACGTGGTGAATTGCCATGCACGTGCATTGTCAGAGCCTGTCAACCGTATACCGTGCCAGGACCCATAAGCGCACGTCGATTCGACTGGACCAGACTCGCTCTGCTGGGTAAGAATCACATTCATCATTCATGAACATGCTTGTCCTGTCTTTTCCTCGAGGTAGCTCAGACTTCATTGCAGATTCTGTTTACTTAAACACATTGCAAGCGCGTGGCAAGCGTGCACCATACCAGCATCAAACTTTAGGGTTCTCATTTCCGATAGGAAGCCTAACTGTCCACTTGATCCACGAGTTGAAGAACCAAATCCAACGAATGCTGATCAGCACAGCTCGCCGAGATCTTATGTCCGCCTGCGAGGGGCTCCAGGTCTGCCTGGTAGCTATGAGTGATTTTGCCTCCTTACCACCACCACGCTGCAGACCTTGAGTCGTTCTGTCCACGAATTGGTAAGAGATGCCATAGAGCTGCCCACTAGGGGTGAGATCATGAGAGTTCATGATGATGCTACTGCTCGCAACCTCGAAAATTGCAAGGGTGACCTAGTGATATTGCTTGCTTTCAAGGTTCTTAATTATCGAGCAGTAGCTTTGCATCACTCTCGGAAACTCATGCCGCCACAAGCTCGTACTCTGTGCTCGAGATATCCTTTGCCTGCGGTCGTCAAGACCACCCACAGTGCACAAAACACTTGGAAGAGTTTGATTTGACGCGCCATCGAGGACAGCCCGGCCTGGTTCGGAGTCACGGTGGTGTCGCCGTCATGTTTGGCAACCTTGCCCCACCTTTGCAGGACACTGAAGGACTCTGAAGGGTTCCAGGGGGCTCTACAACTGTCTTCATGAGGACACATGGTGTGTCAGGAACCAGTTCTCTCAGCTGGGAACTTGCCAACAATGAGCCGGATGAAGCCCTGTCCCGGTCACGTTCCAAAGCTTGCAGTTTGCACGCTCATGGGGCATCATTGTGTAAGAAGCTGAGCGCTCAATATTTGCTATGCGGCCCCCCCTTCCCCACCCGTGTGGGAGCTGTAAACAACTGCACCCCATACCGTGGGACAGAGGGGTGCAGCCTGTAGCCTACTGACACTGCAAGCCTTTACTGCTAATCAAGGCAAACAGGGCTTCAGGGGTCCTCCAGCAAGCCTACACGTCCGCCCAAGTTCGCTTACGCGGCGGTTTGAGAGTTTCAGGCTTGCGGGTTGGCTGCTTGCTTGTTGACCCGCGATCGTTTCCGGAATCCACGTGTGCGGACTGGAAACCCCCAAGTGCGCCGTTTGGACCGCCGACGTGGCTGCCCGGCTGCCGAGGCGGCACGCGCGAGC
Organism: Symbiodinium natans; assembly: GCA_905221605.1. Taxonomy (NCBI): domain Eukaryota; class Dinophyceae; order Suessiales; family Symbiodiniaceae; genus Symbiodinium; species Symbiodinium natans. The sequence goes on from CAJNDS010002101.1 coordinate 555,701, forward strand.
GCTTACAATTCAACGGCCTGCAAGGGCACATTCAGCTAGAAGCTGAGGGCACTACAAATCTGCAGAGAGTCTTTTGCCCAACCGTTGATGCAAAAGGATGTCTGCACCCAAGCCCCGCAGACAAACGTCCCCCTGAACAAGCGTACTCCACATCCCCAAACCGCCCAATATCAGCCAAAAAGTCTAAAGGGCTACGAAGAAAGTCAAAGTGCCCCGTGTGAGCACAACATGGTCCACGGTGCATACGGGGCCATTGTGTTTGAGGTACATCCGAGGGTTGAGGGCTTGGAATTTGGGATTGAGAGTGTACATTGTGTAGAGTTTCCGGCGAACGTCACAACGTCAGGCTAGCCTTTGTCAAGCATCGCAAAGGAACTTCCAGGGAGGTTGGTTGTTGTCGTTGTTGATGACGATGATGATGACCGTGAATATGCTTGCATGGGTCTCCCTTCCCCTATCCACCCGCCCCCCCCCCCCCCCCCCCCCCCCCCCACCTGGCCACCCCGCCCACCCCAGCCGCCTGCACCCACCCTGATCCCAAAAAGTGCATGAAACCGCACGGCCATGTACAACAACTACAATGCACTGCAATGCGGGACACGTCGTTACGTCCCTGTGCCCGCTTGCGTGTTTCTGTCGGGGCTGTCGTCGCCAGCTTACGTCATTACTCCGGCTCAAGTTGAGCTACAACAGCAGTCGATGAAGATCCATTTAACAAAGATGTGAAACGCGTGGCTGTAACTTGGCTGTACAACAGATCCGACGCGCCACGGTTGTCAAGTGCGCATCGCCATTCCATCATGTGTCCAGGAATAGGCGACACGATGCATCGGCTGGCAGATTGATGTCCTCAGGACAGCACACCCATACTTCCCATTTAGCAGTACCCTCAAGGCTAATGCATGGCCTCGAGAAGCTAGCGCGACATCCAGGGCAACATCTAGAGTAGGCACACAGCTGCGCTGATGCCAGTGTGGCCAAAGCCGTTTCAAGCCTGGGCCGAGCCACACTTCGGTTTTGCAGAGGCCTTGCGATAGTCCCATGGAACTCGCTTTGGTGGGAATTTCCCGTCCTGAATTGGGAGAGCGTCAGAGAGCGAGTGAGTGAGAGAGCGAGTGAGCGACTGAGAGAGAGACAGAGAGAGAGGAAGGCCTCCTACCTTGCAAGAGCATTCCACGGTCCCTTCGCACCTGATACGCGCGGAAGGCCAGCATGAGCTCCTTCTTGTCCGTTGCCACGAAAGGCCCGTGCCAAGCAATCCTGAGCGCGTGATTTTCGATTGAACTGTCAAGTCTCAGAAGGGTCTCATAGAATGTTGGATAATGTTGGTGCATGTGACTGCGACTGTTGGCAACCCCTCGGTAGCGTGCGGTTCATTGATGCGCGTGCCGGCAAACAACAGGCAGCTTGCACCATCCTCATGGCAGGCAACCCGTACCGACGTGAGCAAATGGAGCACAGTATCTCCATCAGAAAGACTACATATCTAAATAAAAATCTAAACCATGTCTCCTTCGCTGATGCTTCCAGCAGCAGGCTCCTGTCAGATGCCCTATTGGCATCTAGGCGAGCGACATGCTGAGCAGGGAGCCTGAGCTGAAGGTGGTTACAGGTAGCAGATATAAGCACGATTAAACAGCAGCTGCAAACAAATCAAACAACCTTACCTGCACTATCGTCGAGTACTAGAAGTCAGATCCAACCCAGTAATAATTGGGGGCTACTTTTTCAACATGCTAAGACTTAGGGCATACACGATCCACAGCCCAGTCACGCTTTGCCCTCTGCCCCGACTCGGCATTCTCCTTTGCATTGGTAGCAAGCTGACTGGGCAATCGTCCGGTTGACATGGGCATGTTGGTCTGAATCCCACCTTTGTAGCAGTATACCAGAACTGTGTTCATGCCGTCCGGGATTGAATGGCAAAGTGCAGATCCAGGCAGGATCTCAGGTAGGGATGGTTTCAGCCCTTTCACTGCCGAAGTCTCATCTGTGCAGTTGAAGACATCAGGCTCTTCGTCGCCTCGAAGTCAATCATTTGCACGCTTTGCTTCGTTCTGAAAGCACCTGCCTCCAGGACAATGGCAGACAACTGGACCCTGTTTCGAGTGAATCGACTCGACAGCTGACGGATCGCTCCTACTGCGACGCGAGCAATGCGGGAGCTGTTGCAAACTTCTTTGGGGGCCCCTGGGCCTGGCCATTGTAAGGACCTGCGAGCAGACGTGCATGGCCCACGCCACCCTCCAGCTCGAAGGTTGGCAACAGCTTCTCGTCCACGGTCCCATAACTGCGGCTCGAGCGGACACAGCCTACATCGGGAATACTCGGGGATTCTGAAGACAGCCATCCTGGCACGAAGGTTGAAAGTGAGATGTGTTTCACGATCGCAGAATCGCATTGGGCAGATCTCTCAAGGAGATAGTCGGAAGCGTGATAGCTCGACTACCTACAAAGGTATCCGAGAAAGGCAAAATGGATCAAAATGGCGTGGCGTTTGAAGATTGCGGGCTTTATGCCAAGAAGCTCGGGATCATCTGCTTTGTGCTTCTTTGGCACGTTCAGCCAGATCTGGAAGCCATGCTGCACTTCTCCTGAAACGGGCAACATACAAGATGCACATGAACGGAAGCAAGAAAGAAGAGCTTTTGACAGAAGGGAGTGCCAACTGCCACAAAGCCAAGAACAAGCTGTAGACAAAAGGAACCACAATGCTGAGCTGAATCAGAACTGACTGGCATGGCCTTTTGGTGTGCCTCCACCCTCGGCGTGCTCAATGCCACTGCCAACGCTAATCCACTGGAAACCTGGGCCCTGGAACCTCGCGAAATCTGGTGCTCAGTGCTAGCATAACATGCCGCTCGCACCATCTCGCTCCCAAGCTTTCACCATTGCTCGCTAGTCTTCGCTTGCCTTTTACTTTAGTTTCGCTTCTCCAAGGCGAGGGCGTCTCGCGGTTTCCGAGAGAGTCTGCTTGTCTGCCATACCCTTCCCGCATGTAGGTCATGATGTCCATGCCCATGTGTGGGTGCCACGCCACGGGGAATTTGTCCTGGAACTCTTCTGCTCTGTTTCGCGGAGCAGTGATCCATGATGCGTAACAGTGATCCATGATGATTCTGAAACACGCCAGGAAGCAGGATTCGTCTCCACGCCCGAGCTGACCGAAGGCCCAAATTCGTCACCTGGTTGTATGAAATCTCTAACTTGTTCGATGCTACGCGGAATCGTCGGACATCATGAAGTATTGCGGTGCGAGCTTAGCTGCATCCGAAGCACACATCAGAAATGGATCTGCGTCCCTCTCGGAAATCCCCGCTGGGAAAGGCTGCATGACGGAAAACTTTGGATCACCTGTCCTCAGTGCCACCGCAGCGTGTTTTTGTCTATGAATGTTGGTTTGGGGCTTAGACCACATCCATGACATTCAGGGCGGCATACGAGGACTGCAGGCGCGCAGCGGATGAGTGACCTGCGCGGCTCTGACTTCGATGACCGGCATTGCTCCATCCTGCTGCCCCGGCAAGCACAACCAGGGGGGACGGGGGGGTTGGCCCTCAGACTTGCAACGTATGGCAGGCCGCATGATGCTTCGGGATGGTTCATGAAACGAGCTCGTGACAGAAGGCTAAAGACTTCTACAGAGAAGCATGCTTGCAAATTGCAATGCGATGTCTATCAAACGGGAAAGATGCGAATGGAAGTCTTCTTCCAGCGTGCAGGTAGCCCCTCCTGTGAAGCCTTCGTGGTGCCCGAAGTACTGGACATACACGCGGAAAACATCAAGGGCTCTCCCTTCAACAGACGAGGGCTCGGTGCAATGGAGCTGCAGTTGAGCCACAACCCGTCGAAGAGCAAGTTGCAAAAATGAAGACATATGAAGAAGCAATGTCTCCACATGCAACGTGGGTCACACAGCATCCTTGCCTTCGTCATTTTGACGGCGGCATTCCTGATCTCGACCACATCGCCAACGGCTCCCAGTGCCTCCCAAGAGATGGTGTTAAGCATGTTAAGAGCAGTCGACAGAAGTGTCGTCTTACTATTCAACAAAACACCTGCCTTTATCTCTTCACTGTTTAGCCGGAGCGTCACGAGTCCAGTCGAGTCACCAACGACAGCCTGCGGAGAAGCTTTTTGCGAAAACTGGCACAGCAGCATGAGTTGACTGTGAGAATCAGGACCAGCCTCCGTGATCGTGTCTCCACCTCTGCCCTCCTCACAGTTACATCTTCAACCGCTTTGGACCCGACCGTGCACGCAAGCAGTATCGAGCACACGCAATGTGCCTCAGGTGTTCCAATGGAGACCACACTCCCCAGCAGGTACACGCTCCTGCTGTCAGGCCTCATGTGACTCAGCGCCCCAGAGTGACGCCCGTCGCATTTTACTCACCAGTCACTGCAGTGTGCCAAGCACCGGACATGATATCGGTTACCTTGCCGAAGCCCTTGGCCGCTTTCTTGACGAACCTTTGCCGGGACAATGTGTGCAATCATGCCCTTCGCTACTTCCACTGGGTCGCAGCATCTGCGCAGCTAAGCAGACCGCTTTCGTTCAGCGATTCCCAGCCTGCACTTCTCTCGTACACAGCAAGTGCAAAAAAATCAGTAACTTTCAGGCAAGTAGCGTGTGGCTGCAATGGTACAGCATGCAAATCTTTTCTTGCGCCTCAGCGCAGTAGCTGCCATGTCTCGCAAGGAGACCTCAACCGGACGCAAGTTGACGCCCAGGACTTCCTTCGGGTGGATTCCGATTTTGGCAGGAACTCTGAGACAAATGAAAGTTGCACCAAGGTCAGAAACCTTGACCATCCACAATTCCTACTCGGTAAGTGTGTAGGCCACTTGAATATGCCAAGCCACTAAGCCTTTTCACAACACTGAATCTGGTCATTACATGCATGGTATTGTTTGCAACAGGACTTAGACTTGCGAATTTTCTGATATGCGCAGCCTTTGCCATAATGCCTCGGGCCTCCGAGTGATGCATTTCTTGAAACTGGGCGATCTGACAGCAACACCACTTGGCATTGGAATGGTGGTATGTGGTGGGGTTCTCGTATGTGACCGCGGAGAGTAGGAAGGTGCGGAGAGTTTCCGGGATGCCACAACACACACACACACACGTTCACACGTTCACACTGTCACAACACTTTCACAACACTTTCACAACACTTTCGCAACACTTTCGCAACACTTTCGCAACACTTTCGCAACACTTTCACAACACTTTCACAACACTTTCACAACACTTTCACAACACTTTCACACTTTCACACTTTCACACTTTCACACTTTCACACTTTTTTCACACTTTCTTCACACTTTCTTCACACTTTCTTCACACTTTCTTCACACTTTCTTCACACTTTCTTCACACTTTCTTCACACTTTCTTCACACTTTCTTCACACTTTCTTCACACTTTCTTCACACTTTCTTCACACTTTCTTCACACTTTCTTCACACTTTCACACTTTCACAACACTTTCACAACACTTTCACAACACTTTCACAGCAACACTTTCACAACACTTTCACAACACTTTCACAACACTTTCACAGCAACACTTTCACAACACTTTCACAGCAACACTTTCACAACACTTTCACAGCAACACTTTCACAACACTTTCGCCACACTTTCGCAACACTTTCGCAACACTTTCACACTACTTTCACACTACTTTCACACTACTTTCACACTACTTTCACACTACTTTCACACTTCACACTACTTCCACACTACTTTCACACTACTTTCACACTACTTTCACACTACTCTCACACTACTTTCACACTACTTTCACACTACTTTCACACTACTTTCACACTACTTTCACACTACTTTCACACTACTTTCACACTACTTTCACACTACTTTCACACTACTTTCACACTACTTTCACACTACTTTCACACTACTTTCACACTTCTTTCACACTTCTTTCACACTTCTTTCACACTTCTTTCACTTCTTTCACACTTTCACACTTTCACACTTTCACACTTTCACACTTCACACTTTCACACTTTCACACTTTCACACTTGCACACTTGACACACACACACACACACTGCAGCGGCAGGGGGTGTTCTGGAGAATGGTCTACGAGACGTTTCTCTCGCCCGGAGAGCAGCTGCTTAGCAGAGGTGCCCGAACAGGCAGTCCTTGGTCCGCTTGTTGTTAAACCTTGGCAGTGAAAAAATCAACAGCAAAAGAGACACCAAGATGTATGGTGAAAAGGCACCTGTATATTGTGCAGACCGCTTGTAAGACACGCACTTTACTTCGGTTTCCGTTTCCTGGGTCTCCGTGGGAAGCGGATACGCCTTGAGCTTTCAAAGAAGCATCACACAATCTTCGGCGCGTGGATGGCATCCCACCTTGAAGCGATCGCCAAGTAGAGATGCCATCTTGGCCTCAGCTACTGGGAAGAGCAACAGTTTCAAAGCCTTGTGCGTAATGCATGGCCTTCCTGCAATCAAATCGAGGCTCCGGCTGATGTATACCCGATCTCAGAACATATCAGGACTCGCTTTCCAGCAGCCTCCTCCTTCTCCATCGCTCGGACCTGCTACTGATCGCTGTATTCCTCTTGGGAACCACGTCCACGTGGTTCCACCTTTTCGCTTGTTTTGTCTCCCCTCGAACCGCTAGAAGTCTTGCGTTGGACATCATTGGAACCTGGGTCGGAGGCGCTCGAGCGCCTCGGGCCCTGAGGGCCTAGCGGCCTAGCGCCTTAAGGCGGGAGCCTCGAGATGCTGAGCAAATTTAACTCTAAGACTCTAAGCGTCGACCCCAATCTAAGTATCACGAAGAGACTTCGGCCCAGCATTGTGGACCAGCGCTTTCTAATGAAATGCCTTGACGTTGCTCTGCGTTCCATCCTGGGCCCGCTTATACCCAGGTTTCTGCGTTTTGTTCCGTCAGCTTTGTCTGCATCACCTTATATAAGCCGATGCTTCCACGCATTGCTTTGAGTCCACGGGCGCCCTACGCACCAGTCAAGTAGGGGCCCTCTTAGGCGCCGGCATGCGCCAAGGCAAGGTCGCGAACATCGGTGACCTTCCAGCAACATCTGAAAACAGGGCCAAGACGGGCCAAGTGCACCGCTTGGGAGTCTTGGCTTGGCTCCAGGCAGGTTTTGGGAATCCTGCCATCTTGCCTGCAGCAGCCTCAAGGCGCACCGGAAGCAAGTAGGCAGCATCGGATCGATTTCGAGCGACCGTTGGCACTGGCCTTCTCCTTCATGGTGCCGTCCTCAGGCTAGTGCCAAGATCACTGGCTGACTGAATGCGACAAACATGTCCAAGCCTAGATGTGCATAGCGGAAAACTCGACTAAATGACCCGCGCTTCGGCGAAGGACCTGCTGAAACTAAACGCATTTGCGGATTTGCGGAGGAATCTGATTTAGTCCTCAACAAACCTAAAACGAACTTGCCCACCGAACACCATGTTGGCCTGCGGAACTTCCAGATTCTGCGGAAATGTTGAAGGTGCATGTGCAAAGTGTTCATGAAAAGGTGCCAGGCGTCTTGGCGCCATGTGCCGAAGAAGCAAAAGACTGGAATATCACCATGATATCGGGTCATGCCAGCGTTGAAAGGACCTTTCTGACAACGTTCTCTGTGTTGAAAGGCGTTTGAACCGTCATGTGTTGTTCACAACGGCATCAGCATGATTTTGGCGTGATGCATACCGCCTAGCCAACTGAAGCACGGAAAAGATCTTCTGAAACATAGAGACAATCTATCTTAGCAAGTCAAGCCCTCTGCACGCCAACCTACCTGGCCGATCATGTCCGGCGAATGTGCATGAGGTAAAAACGAAGAAATCTGTTTAGAGTCCAAACCTGATGCCAACAACGAGCCAGTGTGAAGTATTCTGCCATCATGCTTCAATGAGCTACTTGTGCAACAAGATCCTACCTGTCCACTGGAAGTGATGATTAAGCTCGCGTCCAGCATGTTCTGGATGAACTGCACAGACTCACCATCTTTTCGTGCTGAGAGCATAGGCCCTTCAGTGCGCGCAAGTGAGCATCGTCGTCAGCATCGAAACACAAATCCGAAAATTGAGTGCGCTGCCGATCACGAAGCCAGGATTCAAGACCGCCAGCTCGATGCCCAACCTGAGGATCGGGTTGGATCGGTTTTGAAGCGAGGGTTGCATGATGTCGAATGTTCCGATGTCAACCCTCTATTTGACTCTTGTGGCTTCCTGGTTGAGCCGCTGACTCTTTGGACAACTCCCATGCCTTCTTTTCAGCCAAGGTTTTGGAAACCCTGTAGCCTGCACAGATCCGCACAGCAGCATGGGAAGCAAAGCGGAGAGCGACAACATGTCACACTCGCTGAGCCGCCGCGCAGCTAAAAGTGCAAACCCCGCACCAGCAACTACTTGCTTGCAGCAAACCTGAGTTGTTGAGCACACAACTGCTAGACAGGCCTGTGTACGGGCCATCTGGCTCGTCATCATTCCAGTCCTCCTCACTCCAGACCTGGCATATAAAGAAAAGGTAGCACCACAGCTGTAAAGCTACAGTAGACGCTTGTGAGAACGAAGATGGCATTGAGTTCTTTCGCATAGCAAGCCGCCCAGCTTGGTCGTGCCTTGTCAGGATTCTCGCCCTGTCACAACTTCGAGAGAAAGTGGCAGCCCATGTCACATCAAGCAAACGCGCCCGCCCCCCAATGGCCAGATTGAGTGCGCAAAAACCGCTGGGCTTGGGCCTTCGTCCAGTTTCCGATAGCAGCAACGGAGGAAGTAAGGACAACTCGGGAGATCTTTGCCTGAAGCATTTCGTTCCAAACTGCTCTTTTTCAGCCTAACTTGCAAACGCAGATGCTCATGACTTTGATCTGACGGACTTTCGAACATATCGTCGCGCCAGTTCTTTCGACAATGGCTCTCAGACGCGCCTTCGCAGCTGCTCGCATAACGGCCTGTTTGAGCCACATCGAGATAAGCTCGGTCAACCCTTGTGTATTGCTAAGGCAGCGGACAATAGCAGCTGCCGTTTGGAAGGGGACATTCAGTGGCATGGGGTGTACTTGCAACTTCTGCTGTTACCACGAGTGGATGTCAGAAACTTTTTGCTTTGTTGAACCCACCCGCATTGCCTCGGTGCCTTTGAGCGCCGGGGCGATTAACTCCGTCTGGACGTCCTTGGCATCCAGCCTCATGCAAGATGCGGAAGTGTGGCCTTGTTCCCATCTCTTCTTGACATTGCACCAAGGGGCTTGAAGGGCGAGGCAGTGTGAATCACGTACTTGCAGCCTTCCATGGCCTGGGTCGTCCGATCTACCAAAATATTGTCCGCGAACTTCGGGCTCTCTAAGCTGAAGGGGTGTTCTCCGTGATCCAAACACCAAGCCCATCTGAACGATTATGACACAGCAACGTACAAGAAGCAAAAACAAAACAGAACGCAATGCAACTGCTGGCCTTGGCGAAGCTGTCCTCTCCACCCAGCAGATCAGCCTGCAAGACACGTGATCGGCACTTTCGGCTAGATTATGCTAGATGTGTTCTCCGGCACGGCGCCTCCACCAACTCCACTTGAGGGAAGATTCGTTTCATCATGGCCACCTGAAAACTAAGTTTGTGCACAGCATGAGAGACCATGAGTGCTCTGGGCAAAGCAATCAGCCCCTGGGCGTCAAGCCCTGGTGTCACTAGGGTCCACGGATCGCATGGTACCACGGACCTTTACATGACGTTCACATGACTTTCACAGATCAGAGGCGTCAGCCCTGGAATTCATGCTTCCCTGCTTGAGCTAGGCTCGGCATAGATAAACCATGCTAAGACCTTCTGAATCTCTACTCACGTGTGTTGCACATGTGCCACAACCTCCAAAGCTGTTGCAAAGCCACGTGGCAGTGTCAAGGCTGGCAACCGAACTTGTAATACAGGCTCAAAGCCATGGCCTTGTATCCATCAGAGACCAACTTTCGAAGGACACTCCTTGGATCTGCGCTTCTTGCATGCCCTCATGCAAGGAAGCCTCCTGACCTCTGCACTGTAAGTTGCTTGGCCGAGTGTCGTTGCCACGTAGCCGGAACATCCAGTCACCAGCACTGTGGGCTTCACCTCAAGCGATACGTTGCCCGTTACATGCCGTTGCGGCCGTCTGGCAGAGTTCACTGCCCACCATTCGACGCTCACTTTGTCCACAGTTTGGCTGAAAAAATGGATCCAGGGCCCAGGCCTGGATCCACTTCTCACCGCCGTTCTCCTTGCCCTCACGGCAGTCCAGAGTCCAACAAGTTTTTGCATCGTTTCGAATATCCGGCCTTACCACTGGCTTTGCCCCCTTTGCCCTTGCCTGGGCGAAGTCACAAAACAGATTATTGCACGCACTTGCCACTTGCCACAGACTTATGCATGACAGACGGAAGTAGCAGGCGCGGTGTCAAATCCACTTCGGTGAGCATCCATCCCTTGCGCAGTCTACATACTCCAAGTCTCCGACCTTTCGCAGCACCCTGAACAAGACTGTTTCCCGACTAAGGTGACTGAGGCGTGCAGATGTGCTTCTGCATTTTGAGGCGCGTCGCGTTGTAACAGTTTCTCAGTGCATGGTTCTGGTGGGCCAATGCCAAAGAGTGTGCAGAATGCCAGGAACTCATGACAGCCGGCGCCTTGGCTACAACGCCCTTGCCTTTGCCTCAGGGTACTCGCCCACTGAAGCAACCGATGGTCAGAACAGCGGTCAAGAACAGAAGAACATAAATTTCTGCCAAGCTGCCACCCTTGCCGCCTTTGCCTTTCGGAGCACCCATTGAGCTGGCTTGAAAGCCCCAAGCTCTTCAAAGTCCGCCCCGGCCAAGGAAGATCATGAAAGCTCAAACGGCCGCCGGAAAATGCCGGTAAGTAGCAAGGGCAACGGGTCTGGCACCCATGACTCAGGAACAGTCTCAGCCTGGGGCTTCAATACCTTAAGCCTGGCGTTGTACTCGAGTGCCCCTTGTTTCCACAATCCTTTCGTTTCCAGGGCGAGTCTGAACCTGTTCGATGAAGAAGGTCCTTCGGCCTAAGCTAGCCCGGCAACGGAGACCTTACGTGCGGAATCCTGCAAACTTGACTTCCAGAAAACTTGCCCTAAACCCTCCAAGTTGCACGACGATGAGGAGGGAGCCACGTGAAAAAGGTTTGCGTAGCTCAAGGGAACACCCCCCTTCATTAAGTTGCCACACAAGAGTTGCCAAACAAGAGTCAGCGAAACTGTCCTCATGGCAGTAGTCATCCGGCCAACAAACTGGGAACTCAGGGCGCTGAGTGAACAGAAGAAGCAGAGGACGCCTGCTTGGCAACTTAGCACCCAATGTCATGGTTACTTACTAGTTTGTGCGGCTCTACATCAGGAACTGCAAGAGTCTTCGCCGTTGCACCTGCTGCTGCCATGTCAGCTACAGTTCGTAACTCTGAAACCCCAGAGGCCAGTGCACTCAGACACTTTTGTCTTCAATGACTCAACTGGCACAGTTCTTTGGCGCCAGTCTCTCTTGCAAAAATGTGCTTCCCGGCGGTTTCCCACTACACTCGAGCAAGTGTTCAAGCAAGACATTTTGCAAAGGTTAGCATGACTGAACTGCCAGGAAGCGCCACCTTACAAGATATCAGTAACGTGACCGTAACGTGGCTGTACTGGCACACAACAAAGACTGCCTTATATGAGCCTCAGAACGAGACCCCTTGTGACTTTGAGGAGCTCCTGTCGTAGACGGTCGTGACTGCTAACTTAATATGGACTCTTGGGGCACCCAACAGCCCCTAGCACAACGACATATAAGGATCGTGTGAGAATCAAATTCTGGTTATGGGATCCAAAATATGGGGGCTTCGTGGGTGCCCAAGTGCTCCTGCTTGTAAGGTACGTTCTTGCAGGCAGTGGCAGATGCAGGGGGGCTCCGAATTTTCGAACTCGGGCTTTGATAAAGAGGCCTTTCATCCCTGACTCAGTGCCAAAGCCTGCGTCACACCTATCAGAGTGCATTGGCAAAGCTACACAAACTGACCCCAGCGCAGTTTGGCGAAAGGCGACTTCTCCAATTCATGACATGTCTGGGCTGCCCTTCGCGGTGTTCGTCAAACTGCGCCTGCCTCCCGGAGTGAGGGCATTCGCTCCAACTTCAGGATTAAATGTCTGAAACAAAGACTGCGGCTGAGATCGAATCAACACGGGAAAGAAGGGCTTGCGCATACTCGCAGGGTAGCTGGCAGGGTGCTCACTTTCCTCGAGCTTTCGCTGCAGCCTTCCAGGCAGCACGACCGACATCTGATGATGATGATGATGATGATGATGATGATCATGATGATGGGCACTGCCTAGGCCTAGGCTGCCTGAGCCCTGGCACCCTGCAATCGACGTTCTCGCACCGAAAGCTGAAGTCATTGCATAGGCATCGCATTTTGCAGCTCGCGCACGAGTCTCTGTCTGCATGTCTCAGTGGGCTTCTTCATGTCCCAGATCCTGGCGGAAAGGACATATCGTGCTGCTGACCTTAGGACTGGCGGCAACAGCAAACGTGAAGCAGATCAGCTGTCTCCTGTCCCTCTTCTCTGGTGCCCCTGCTGTCTGAACTAGTAGGGCAACAGCCGTCGAAGATCGTGTACGAGCTGTGCAAAGACACGCCCTTGGCGTATAGCTCTGCGATGTTCTGTGCAAGAATGTCCTAATAAGGAGGGCTGCCGGGCAGAGCAGCTTCAGAACCCTGACAAAAGCGGGTGCCGCTTTGCTGGGCTATGCTGGGCTATGTGCCGCCACGACAGCTTCGCCTGCGAGCTGGTCTCGGCCTGAGACTCGCCGAGATTCGCCCCATGTCTTCGCTGACATTGCACTTAGCGGCTTTTCGGAGCAGCAGAGCCCAGTGTAGCATGGCAAAGGTCCCGCAACAGTGCCATGGGGCCGAGAGCACCATAGAGATGGTTGTAGGGATTCAAGTGCCGCTTGAGGACGTGAGTCTGGCGACAGCTCTGGAAGACCCACTGCCAAAGTACGACTGTCCCGTGATGCCAGCGAAACTTTGCGCAAAGTATATACATGGACAAGTCACTGGTGTCGGTCGCAGCATAAGCAAACCCCACTGCGACTACGTGCTGAGCCATCGTGGCCTCTGACTTCTCGTACAGGTCAGCGAATGCCTGCCTTGGAAGGTGTACCACCACATCCTGCATTCGAAGCGTGTTCTGCACAGAATGAAAGGTGTCTGCTCAGCAGCGTCCTGGCAATAGCTCTGCAGAACGAAGAGGAGGTATCCTATCGAGACTGAGGCAGCACAGAACAGCTCAAGGTACGATGCCACTCAGCAATCACACAGCCAAAAGACCTGCAATAGCCAAAGCCCTTCCTTCTATCAGAGCGACCATCAGCAGGAAGGTTAGCCAAATGACCCGCTCGACCCCGCAAGCCTGCAGCGAAGAATGCGGCAGAAGTCTTATTTGTGAGATGCTATGGCCCGCGGGCCCCAAACTAAACATTGACATGGTGGACGATCTTCCCCCATTGAGGCTGCTGCGAATGGCTGTGTTGCATGGCTCGCAAGGCTCGCAGGGATGTCATTGCAAGCAGCCTTGTGAGGCATCATAACACTGTGACACCAAACTGTAACTCCCCTGAGCTGGAGGCATGGATAAGGTTTTCCCAAACAATGACACCTCGGCCCACACAGGTCACTGCAGATCACCACGGCTCAGGAAAAGCAGCGTCGTGTCAGCTCAAAAGTCTCGCACCAATATCGAGCAAGTACTGAAGAACGAAGAAGCACCTGCGCCATTCGTTCGTACGCAACTCTTGTCTGGGCTCACTGATTTCCTGCTTGCAGGTTGGTTGTCGGTCAGCCGGTCACCCTCTCTCGATCCCAAGTTTTGATCCCTCTCGGCAAGCGCTCTTTTTCTGCCCTGCACTATGCCTGTCTGACATGAGACACGCAACGACTGTACGATGCAATCTCGGTCTGAGACAGCGCTAGCCATGTTGGCTGGTGTTGGCTGCATAAACTAAAACTTGCATCTCCAGAAAAGAGTCGGTGCTCCCGACTTTTTGGTCTGCGGCTTCCCCACAACCCATCGGAGTCATCCTGAGATGCAGCTGCAGAAACAAAAAACTCAACATGCGAAAAAATGAGTGAGCGGCCTTCAGAAGTTAGGGTGCCAGGACGTTGAATGCATATCAAGACTCGGATCACTTCTACGCATGCCCGTTTCCATTTGTGGGCTTGTTGCCGCGGCTGTTCTGTGAAAGCATGATGCCGATTGAGCCTTGGCTTCAAGTGTGGCAGGTGCGTACTGTTTTGATACACTGTAGCTACTGCTGTGCGCTGAAGGCGTGACCCTCAGCCCGGGCAACATCGAATGTCTGACCTCAGATCGGGCCATCCCGCTTCAGCGCACCACCGAGAGTAAAGACGGCATGTTGCAGTCGCTCAGCTTTACGCTAGAACTGGGCATGGCGCCGGCTTGCACAATGCAGCAGCAGCCTTCGTTCAGGGCCAGTGTGCCCGCTCCAACCGCAATATGCGCAGTTCCGCGCACTTGGTAAAGCCACGTCCTGGTGCGCAGCAATGGGCGGGACCGTAGGATACTGCCAGTGATTGGGTCTGAGGATCGCGCTCGTACGAAGACTTCTGACCAGTTTGCTCCGACCGGCCTCCAATCACGAATATCTCGAACTCCTGTGCAGCAGATCAGCCATGTGGGGACATGCAACGGTTCTATTCGCCGGACAGTCTTACCGTTCTCAGAAGGGCGTGCAAGCTTGAGCAGTCTCCTGGTCTGGATGGTCAAAACCGAAAAGGTTAACAGACTCCCCCGCTGCGAGCTTGTCGGCATTGGCAGTCAAGAAGTCCTGCTGCGGTACACACACACACACACATACACACACTCTCCATATGTAGCATGTGCATGTACTTGCATGCCATCCATCTTGTTTTGCGCCGTACAAGAAACAAAATCAAGATCAATATATGTATATATATATACGCACACACACACATACATATACACTTGTATATATACGCCTTTCGAATGGAACATTGTGAGGGGGGAACAGCATTTCCTGGGTCTTCCAGCTGCCCTGCGCAAACGAAGTCTGCAAAACCAAGGCCTTTGCACAGAGACCTTTTGCAAGCTTGCAAAGGGGAAGTTATGCCGTTCTAAGGGGAAGAGAAGCTGTCGCGCAACAAAACGTCCTCATGACAAACATCCAATCCACAAAGTTGCGCATCTCCCGTAATGAGCCAAGCCAAAAAGGCACGCGCCTGCGAAGCCAAACGACGTTTGCGCAGCTTGAACCCGCTATGGCGCGGGAAAACCACCAGAATCTTCATAGTTTTTGTGATTCCGACGATCATGAACCTTCTACGATTGGAGATCAAAGGTGACCAAATACGGCTGACCCCTCCCAAGACCTGCCTCTCGCAAAGAACTCGTATGAAATTCCCAGATTGGCAGATTCCCAGATTGTGTTCCCATATTCTCAGACTCCCAGATTTTCTCACCCCATACTCCCAGATTCCCTCACCCCAACTGTTGAAATTGTTGATCCCGGTTCTCGGTTCGCCGCTTCCCCCCTCGCCTGGTATCCCCCCGCCCCCCCTAAACCCTAAACCCTAGACCCGAAACCCGAAACCCTACACGCTAAACCCTGCACCCGAACCCTAAACCCTAAACCCTAAACTCTAAACCCTAAACCCTAAAACCCTAAACCCCAAAACCAACCCACGGGGGAGTAGGGGAGGGGGAACCATCCACCGTACCCTGGTCATATAGAGCCAGCAAATCTGAGCAAGTCTTGGGGTAAGCAAATCTGGAAATCTGGGAACATAGGGCTAGCAAATCTGGGGTTATCTGGGAACATAAGGCGCGCAAATCTGGGAATGTGGAATTTTCGGAACATAGGGCCAGCAAATCTGGGAATCTGGGAATACAGGGCAAGAAAATGTGAGAACTTGGGAAATTGAGGTGAGCAAATCTGGGAACACAGGAGATTAAGCTAAACAAATCTGAGAATGTCAAATTATGATGAAAACCCGGGCATCACTATATCCAAGACCCGGAAAGCTGATGCATTGAAGGGCTTGATTGCATCAAGTAAAGGCATGTTTCACTTCAAACGCTAAAGAAATGTAATATATCATCCTAATGATACTTCCGAACTAGTCCATACTTCTGAGAAGTGCTACTTTGTTGAACGATTGAAACAATGGTTAACATAACGTAATGTACCTTACGTATACTATCTCTTTTCGGCGGTTCAAGCGGCGTCAAGCGGTGGGCAGCATCCAGGTAATTATATTTCCCCGCCGCCCTCAGAAGTAGAAAGAAGTAGGATGAAGTAGGATGAAGTAGGATGAAGTAGGATGAAGTAGGATGAAGTAGGATGAAGTAGGATGAAGTAGGATGAAGAAGGATGAAGTAGGATGAAGTAGGATGAAGTAGGATGAAGTAGGATGAAGTAGGATGAAGTAGGATGAAGTAGGATGAAGTAGGATGAAGTAGGATGAAGTACCATGAAGTAGGATGAAGTAGGCTTGGCCTTTTGAGTGAGCGTCTTCTTATTGGTTTTAGCAGCGGCCACCTCCACTTGAAGCCCCCTCAGCCAAAGGCTTCAGGGGTCCAGCTTCAAGGCTCGATTCTACAGCTCCGCATAAGTCTGACATGTGAGTTCTCTCACAACACAACGAGATTAGAGGTCACTCTTAATCTTTCAAATCAATTGAAATACATTTTCCTGTGGCAAGACCTCATTAGATCATATAACTCTTAAGGTTGGTTCCGGATCATACTGATGTATAGAAGCAGAACATACAGTCTTCAAAATTCTGCCAGCTACCATTGGGGCCACGTCTCTCTGAGTTACCCAAATGCAAGGTTTGGGCGACTGAGGAGACTTCTACGGTAGTGGAAAACGAGAGATGCACGGCAGGGCCATGGATAAAGAATGGCTCACCGCATTCCCGAGCCTCTGCTGTGTCTGTTTCCTAACGGAAAAATAGGAAGCTTGACGCCTCTGACCGGTACTTCTGTAAGGGCTCACTGCGTTAACTAAGTGGCCGGCCTTACATTACACAGGTTTTGACACGGTGCGTCGAACACAGCAGCATCATAAAAGAATAGAAGCTCATAATAAAAATGCATACAGTGCTTCGAACACAGCAGCATCATATATGAATAGAAGCTCATAACTACAATGCATACACGAAACAAAGGCATAACATTATAAATTGCGTAGACGCAA
This sequence comes from Symbiodinium natans, assembly GCA_905221605.1. NCBI lineage: Eukaryota > Dinophyceae > Suessiales > Symbiodiniaceae > Symbiodinium > Symbiodinium natans. Next base: position 572,950 of record CAJNDS010002101.1, read on the forward strand.
ACAGGCTCAGAAATTAATGTGCAAATTAATGTGCATGAGATAAGCACTTTAAGCTCCAAACCTTGACACAAGTAGCTACTTCTGCAAATGACGTCAAGTAGAAACCTGACAGCAAAAATCAATATTGATCATGCTCATACGAAACATGTAACATTTACACATCATAACATTAAATCATGATGAAAAAATCTAGGGAAAAAGCGCTTAAGAGTGGGGGCTTGGGTGTATGTGTGAGCCGAAAGTGCTGTAATGACTGCAGTGCTCGTGTTGAAGCTTCGTAGCATCGCGAACCGGAATCTTGACAGTCAAGTGCAGCCATTGCATATTTTGTATTATGCTGTCAGAAGCAAGCATACTTACCACAAATACGAAAATTCGCGGTATATACGGTATTTGCAATTGGTCTCATGCACAGATGAAGAGGCAGGTCTTGGGGCACAGCCGCACAATGGGGGGAGGAGGTGACGGGGCCGCGCAGCGAGTGACTATCGATACATACATATATATATATATATATATATATAAGTAAATACACACAGACATCAGTACAAGTAAGAATACACAATATGTACATATATGTGTGTTTTTGTATTCATATTCTCTAGCTCCGTGATGCCGCCAGTCCCTGTGCCTGGAAAGAGAAGGGGTCGGGGATCTCTGTGGTTTTGTCCTGGCAAACCTGACAGCATGGAGACATGACTGATGAATGCTTCACCTCATTCCCCCGCCCGAATCTTTGAAAAGGTACAATCTTGCAGACTTGCACATGGGCAAGTCGGCTTCGCAATTCTGCTGACAAAGCAGATGTGGCTAATGCTGATGGGCCACAGGTCGATCCTCCTCCTTCCAGCTTTGGGGCTGTTGTGCAGCCGGTGATGCTTCGAAAGCTTTGTAGGCCTGCAACACTACAAAGGATCCAAAGGGGTCCGAAGCTATGGACCCGGGATGCGACTGCTTCAAACTCGCGATCATGACGCAGGCTGCTGTTTGCCGTTGCAAGGGAAGCTAAAAGATTGCACTTGCCTCAATCACGGGCGGCAAGTCCTTCCCCAGGTCATTGCACCGGAAGAACTTCTCCCACCGCACCTTGTTGCCTCAATGTCCGCTCGTTATGGCTGGTTGGGAAGCCGCGACAAACAAGCGTGCAGACCATCAGCGGCCAAGATGCACGTACTGAAGTCGTCATAGTAGATAAGACCATCCATCTCCTGAAGCAAGAGTCAAGGGCCCAGCACAAAGATGCGACGAAAACAAATGTGGCTGCTCGAAATCGCTTGCAGCTACATCCAAGTATGTCACGCCTTGTCTTCTCGTCGCCTTTCCACGACCAGCCCGAAGGAGCCAGTCTGCCATTAGTAATTGTAGTAGGGTACAGCAGCTTTGGAAATTCGGCAGCTTTGCGGCTTCGCAGGTGTAAGAGTACGCAGCTACGATTGTGGACTTGAAAAAGGGAAACAGATACTGCGGGAAGTAGTGTTTGTTGTGCATCGAAGATTTCAGAATGCAGCGGACCTCGGGTCGTTGCGGTGAGTGTGGGATGCGGGACGGCAGGCAGAAGACCTGACCTTCGTTGATCTTGACCTGAAAGTGTCGCATATGAAGAGACAGCCAGGCTGCCACTTTTTGAAGTTCCGAGAAGGTAAGCAAAGCAGCAGACCAGCTTTCTCTTGCCTTTCTGCACAGTCGGCAGCTGTATGTTCCCGCGAAGCTGGAAGAAGAACTCGCTCCCTGTACATGACGGGCGGCTCAGAAGAGGCTTCGAGGGCATGTGATCAGGCGCCGGCCTTCCTCCAAGTGAAAGTCTTTGCCTTTCGATCCACAAACTCCAATGAGAAGGATGTCATATCATGTCTGGCCATTCATGCCAGGCTGCGGGTGTTGGGACCCCCAACGAACCTTGCTTGGCCGGTTGTGTCGAAACGCTGCCGTGAAAATCCGCGAGCACAATGTACATGCATCGAACCCAGTTTGCAAGCAGGCGGCATAATGCTCAGCTGGCCCCGATGCATCAGTTTGTTGCAAACTGGTGGGGAAAACTGCTCCTGCAACTCAAATACACAAACGGTCCAAGAAACACGAGCGTGGAGAGATGTGTGTGGGGTCTCTGAAGAGTCGGGTGTCCTTGTTCTGCTCGTACCAGTCCTGACAAGCCGAAGGGCTCCAGCGTGTGCTCAGACCCCCTTCGCCTATCTGTACCAGTGCTGAGGAATAACAGGCTCTGAGGATCGGTCATCGATGTGATGGAGCCTTAAGCAACGAATCGCACACAGAACGGATCAACCAGCATCAACCAGGTTTTGGGGGCAAGATCTCCGGTTTGACCCTCAGAGCTTGCCACGCGCAGATGCCGCTTGGAACCACAACGCCGTCGGTCCTCGCGGATGGCCATTTTCACAGAGGCTCACAGAAGCTCACAGAGGCTCACAGAAGGAGGCTCACGGAGGCTCACAGAGGCTAGATGCATCCACCGGCAAGCTGAGTCCTCGCCCGCTTTGCGGGTGGCTCTGCTTGGTCTGGCTGCGGAGGTGCGGACATGATGACAACAAGGACAAGGTCGGGAGCTTGAGCCAAGATGACGGCAACGCCAGAAGCAATGCAGCTGCCCTGGAATGCTCTGCGCATCTCGACGGCAGCTCTCTGTTGTGCAGGAGGGGGTGGCACCATGCCATCTGCACTGCTTGCACTGTGCGGGTATAAACACCCCAAAGCCTCGGCAAAAAAAGGCAGAGAGGGATCACAGCCAGTGCCCTAAACGATTCGCGCGAGGTCTGCGGAGCGGTCTGCGGAGCCCGGCGCGAAGACGGTGAAGGTGGCACCGGTGATGCTTAAGGCTGCAAGGGTTACCTGCAGCGCAAGGGAAAGGAAGGTCTCAACTCCGAGCACAAGTCGATCACGGCCTTCTCACCAAGGCTTCCCTGGATCTGCAGATACCTCAGCACATGTCTCTGCACGCCCATGCTATGCCTGCTATGCCATCGCATCCTGATGGTGGGAAAAAGGCCCCATGGTGCCGTTGATTCTTGAGGGGGGCCAAGCCCTCCAGGCCCAAAGCCCGACGCCGAAAAGAAAACCATCGTTCGTACCCAAGAAACTGATGACTCTGAAAAGTTTGCAAACTGCATGTTGAACTGTTTGGTTGACAGCTTGGTCTAAGCCCGTGGCAAGTCTTGCTCTTTATGTAGAACGGCATCACAGGCCACACCAATGAACAGGAAACACCTTGCGAGAGCATGACTTCGGTCACTACACTGCGATACACCATGAGGTCGGACACAGCGCACTTACAAAAGCTGCTTTAGGACTTCTCCCTCGATTATGTCTGCCACTTCCAACTCCTTTGAGCTTGGCACCGGAGCAGATTCAAGCCTCAAGCACAGCATGAAGCTATGGCACATGTTTTACCTACGTCAGAAGGACGATCTGATGAACATTCTGAAAAAAGTCAGTGATACTGGATGGCACTCTTTTGCAACGTCTGGGGAGCACGCAAAGCAAGAAGTAGGCCCCAAAGTTCAAGCTACAGCCGCAGCAGCCTGAGCTTGACAACTGCTGAACTTGACACGCAAACAAAGATCATCTCAGATCTCAGATCTACGTAGTTCAGATCGAGTGTGCGCTTTGATGAAGATCATTTTTTGGAAATGCTGATTCTGCCCGATGGTGCTGAACACACCACGCTACAACAAATCATCAGAGAGTGCCGTCGTTTTGCTCTCTTCTATTAATTTGCTTGTGCAACTTGGCAGCTTGAGTTTGTCGATGAGTTCCTCTCCGCTCTATTTGTCCTGATTTATCGTGTCCTGAAGCAATCTTTGGTCGATTTTCGGCGCGAAGCCAAAATGGTGCGCTGTGACGGAAGGCCGCGAGCTCGCCCGACAAGGCGGGTGGCAGCATCAGTGAATACTTCCAAGGCTACCAAGTCGGGCCCTGCTCCAAAGCTACCAGACGAGAGGCATTGATGCGCCAGCTGCATGACTGCAAGTGCCTGGTGGCTGCAACGTTTGCTGTAGCAGTGTAGCACAAGAGACTGGCATCAGTCACTGGTGCAGCGGTTCGCACACCAGACCACACCACGACCACAATGCTTTGCAGATCTTCGCAGCAAACAACCCAAGTCTGGCCTCAAGAGTTCGTTTCTGGCGGATTGTCACGGACTGTGCAAGGTAGTCACAACGAGAAGATGGCGTGAAGCGCTCGAGCCAAGATGATTGAAAGGGAACAGCAAGTAGAGTCACAAGCGAGGGGTCATGCTGGGTCCCATGCTGGGTCCATGCACACTTTGGCCCACAATAGCTCTGCGCAAAGCATTTCCCCAAGGCCTCTGGTTTGGAGATGGCACTAGTGAAGCTGCGGGCTTCGACGTACCAGGACTGGCAAGCCAAGCAGTTGCGGTGCGGCTGCGGGCACAGAGTACACAAGACGGCATGTCATGGTACATTATGGAGCTGCTTGAAACTGCTTGAATCCATTCCTGCCGACTCTCCAGTCTGCCTCCCGGGTAAGCCGCTCCACAAGCTTCTCGTCAAAGCCAAGCAACATCGATCTGCCCGAAGCATGTGCCCAGCACAACAGACTACTACCCTCAATACCCTTCATGAACTTGCTATCCCAGGGTCTTCATGCGATTCAGCACTCTTGCTATGTCCAGGTCTGCAGGCGAAAGGTCTAAGCTCTTGCTCTTGATTCCCCACACACTGTGACAGCTCCTCATGAAAGTGCAGAACTGTCGTGGCTGTCGGACTTGTACCGTCGTCGTGGTTTGGTGCTGTTTGGGATCGACGCTGGCATAGTCTGCTCTTGTTTTGCTCTTGCTGATGTCGACCAACTGCTTTGAAAGATAAATTTGCTAAGCACCGGCAAAAAGCGTGCAAAGTGCCTGGGCAGAGCTTTCTCCATCTGCGTGTACCGTCGCTGCAACTGGATCAGCTCCCAGGCAATCTGATGACACGCAGGTCACAGCATCTACTAGCTCTGGTGTTCGTCGTCTATTCCACAGTATCAACCATGCATCAACCGTCAATGAGAATGCATGTCATCTGCTGCCACATTTGGCTTAGAATCTGCGATGATACCTCCGGCCTTCAATCTAGCCAGCTGAATCTGCTGCGCATCCTTCTGTGCCTCATAACTGTTGCAAAGTACTGCGAAGCCTGCACATATGCACCCCCACGTAAGTAAAGCTGCTGGGATCAAGGCGCGTTGCTGCCGCAACTGCGCGGCGTGCGAGTGAAGCTTTGCCTCGTTCGACAACTGTGCTCAGCGCTTCGTGACAGGATTTCAGCTGATTTCAAGCAACGCACCTCACTTGCGCGCTGAAGATCTCCCCGAGCCTGAGCTGAAGTGCAGGGATGTCTAGAGAAAATTCCACTCTTGGCGGCCCTGCCTCTGTCAAAGCTGCAGAGTGGCTCATGCTGCGGTTCAACTCCTGTGAATTGAATCGTGGCTGCCTAGGCCCTTTCCCACCTCAACATCCCATTTTAGGAAAGAATTCGCCCCCGGCTCCACGTAGCTCTTGGCCCGGCTCGCGAGGTATTCACGGCCTGTGCAGAATCATCGCATTCACAGCTCACCAACAGCATACGGCGGCATGAAGCTCTTGCTATGGCCTTCGGGAGTTTGCTCGAAGAGCTTCAGCTTTCGCCGGCCCTCCTGTCAGAGAATAGAAATTCACCAATCTGCAGGTGCCACAGCTTGCAAAGAGAGAAATAAAGACCCAAATAGAGAAAGCCCACCATAAACTCCGACAACGATCCAGAGCAGGGCTTTGGACTGAAAAAGACATGTCACGAGCCCCCCCCCCCCGGGATGGAACTAGGAACTCCATGCTCCACCAGCTGATGATGGGAACAGTGTGACTTCTAAGACTTCACCCCTCTCTTTTCGGGGATCCGGGGAGGTACACCAAACTCTACACGTGCTACGACTCGCCAGCAGCATCCTCGAGCGATCTCTCCAGGAAATCCTTGAACACGCGCTGTGTAGATTCTCGCATCTCCTTTTCCTGTCGCGATGCTGCTCGTTTTCGGAAAAGGGGTCAGCTTGCTGAAACTGCTGCACCTTCTTGTCCAGCTGGCGAAGAGCTTCGATTTGGGTGACCTACTTCAGTCAAGCTCGACTGTTTGCAGCCCCAACCGCCCGGCAGTTGATTCGATGATAAACCTGCTTTGTCGCCTGCGCCGCAACGAGCTCATCTGCCGTGGCCTGAGGTCAAGAGACCACGAGACTCACTATGCCCTGGACTGAGAAACGTGATCTTTCAAAATTGGCGCCTGCTGGTCGCCTTCGTGTACCACAGGCCTGCGGGCAAATAGCATAAAATTTGCTTAGCGGCTTAGCAGGCCTTTCTCACAGTGGATCAAAGGCTCCTGCCTCGAGCGTGAGATGGGGTTCGAAAATGCTCAGTCTGGCTTTCGTGATCGTTTGTGTTTCTAGAGGTTTCTGGTTTTAGGATCACAGGGCGGATGGCGACATGGCGATGACAAGGAGAGCAGCATAAAACCTTCAATAGCAGGGCGACGGCCCTTCAAGCTCTGCCTTTGCTGTCGTCCTGAAAACCTGGTGCTCCCTGCGTTTGATGTGCATTGAGCTTCGTGGAAGTGCTGCGGATTGAAGAAAAGCCTCGGTATCTTCGGCCAGGACGGTCGTGTGCCGTCAGGGAGGTGTCAACATTGGGAGTATTGCGCATGTGTGTCCTTACCTTACCATGGCTCAACTGCGCCTCTGAACATTCGTTCATTGGTGCCCATTCCCAGTCGATGCGTCATGAGCGTGTGGGGACTGTCACTGATCGTGCAACGTGTGACCATAAAATACCGTGCTATGCTATGACGATCGAGGATCTAGAAAAGTTTCAAGGGCTGAGCAGCATACCATGGTGACAGAAACAATCAAGCTTTGAATCTGGCTTGAAGAAGCGGAAGCTGGACCTGCTCTCCATGGGAACACTGCCTGCAAGGAGCGCAGACAGTATGAGCTGAGGCATTGAGTTGTCTTCTTTTGGCTTGCCTGATCGCTGCTTGGGCCCGCGGGTTACCTGACGAACGGAGCTGCACCATCAAAAGCCAGCATCAGGCAGTATCAGGCACATGGAGTACGGAAGAATGAAGACATGATGATGGCCTTCGACGCTGGCGCCATGGGTGTAAAGGTACACTCAGAGAGCTCCTGCGTGGCGGAAACCCTGATACTGAAGCGCCCCCAACGATGAGCCCACGAAACAAAGACAAGTGAACAACAGCTCTGTGAACACCTGGGCGGAGAGGGCCCTGAGCCAATGTTGAGCCCGCTAAGCACATGTAGGGTCCTGGTATTGCTGGGCCATCTGGCAAAGAGATCCCCGCATCTTTTTACCCCCCATGTTTCCCGCCACTCCCAGTTCCTGCAGGGGAAGAAGGCGTCTGCGTTTCCGGATGTATCGGGAAGAGGGCTCTACGTGCTACGCCAGCTGAAACACAGCCCCTTACAACAAGGCAAAGGCAGAGGTCCTGGAAAGCGCGCAGCCGCGCCTGGCTGCCAGAAACCCCTGAAAACCTAAAAACCTGGCGATCCAAAACCCATGAAACAGGCAAAGCTGACATACCCTGCGACACCCTGAAGCATATCTGAAGCGCACGCATTGAATCTCTCATAGTATCTAGATGGTCTCTGGTTAGAGTCTCTTCCCTCCGTTGCCTCGGACCGGCGCTTCTCGAGGCGAGTGGCTTCGAAGCTCTGCTGCTTGCTCATGCTTTCGGCATACCTTTTGTTCAGAAAGGGCACTGCAACTTAACTACGCTTAAGGTCTCTAAGCGATTAAGAGCTGAAGAGATCAGAGTAAGGCTGGAACCAACTTTGAAACTCCTCTTGATTGAAATGCCGGGGACTGCAAGTGTTCGCAATGCTTCTCTGAAGATCCTCCTCCTCTTTCCGCTTCTTCTCTTCCAATTTGGCTTGCCACTTCATCTTGCGCATCTCATGATCTTCGTAGAGATTTTGGTAGCGCCGCTTCTGAGAGTCGGATCGGGCAACCTGTGGGGTGGCCGCACGGGGTGACTGGCTGCCAGTGCGTGCTGCATAAGGCACCTCCCAGGGAGCTTCTTCCTCATCTTGCCCATCCACCTCGCCCATGTGTCCCAACATGGCCTCTCTTGTCCCGGTGTTGTGACGACCCCTTGCTCTAGCGCCACATGCCTCTGCATGCTTTGGGCTGAAGCTTCTCGAGCGCTGTGAGCGTTGTGATTGTGAACGCATGGAACGGGCAGACCTAGGAGACGTGCACGTCTCTTCCTCTGACTTGGCCAGGCTGTTCCTTGAGGCATATTGACTTTGTCCCCTTGGCGATCCCCGCTTTGGACTGGCGTCCTTGGACGTGGGAGTCGCTGCTTGTGACGCTTGTGTCATGTTTGTAATGTTTGTAATGTTTGTAATGCTTGCCCTCTCTGCAGAGTGGTGACTCCTGAGTGAAGCGGTAGAGTGATGTTTGACCATCATTGGCACACAGGCTTGGGGATATCCACATGCCTGTGGCAGCGTTGCAGACCGCAGCGTGGCCATTGGCACCGTCTCACCATTCCGGATCACTCCTGAGTAGAAGCGAACTGCTGGTGGCGTGGCACATGGCGTGGCCTGCGACGGCGTGTGCGAGTGAGTTGATTGCTGCAGGCTGCCGGTGCTGTAGCACCGCTGCAGCCCTGGACTTGCAGCCCCACCGGGTGGCAACGCAGCATGTGGCTGGCCTTGAAGGCATCCCTCTAGTACTGTTTCAATTCTGTAATCGCTGACCGAAAGGGAAAACGGCTCTGAGACCCCAGCCTTGCAAGGGGCCGGACACCTGCAAAATCGTGATGACATACTGCTTGCAGCATCTCAAAATATCTCAAAGGACAGCCTGTCAATCTTCCTTGGAAGCTGGTGAGGTGCTTGCCTTCGTTGCCACCAACGGCGTGCCACTCATCGAAAGCCTAGCATGCGACAAATGTGAGCGCCATGCACTCTTAAGCACTCCAGAGAACTCCTTCGTCCTCCAACGCACTGCTAAGCGCCCCCAATTGTGTTGTACGTAGTGGTCACATTACTAACAAAGACGCAAGCTTCTATTAGGGCAACTCATGGATCCATGGAAGAATACCGTCTGTCCCTACACATCCAGATACGGCTGTAGTCAGTGGCTGATGGTAGGCGAGCTACGGTAGCATCCTGGAACTGAAAAACCAGCGGCGTTTGTCGAAATTCGAACCCCCAAAAGCTCCAAAGCAACAGACATCGTTCCTTCACAACCTTCAGCCAGCCAGGGAGAGCTGTAGGCAAGAGCTCACATCACGACTTGGCTGCACAATGCTGTTGAATGAAGTTGAGAGGCGGCATCGTGCGAACCTGCGGCGCCGCAGGAAGAGGTAGCTGAGACCTCGCACGAGGCACAGCAACGTGTTTTGAGCAGAAACACGGGGAGCTTGCAAATTTCCAAGATAATCAAACGGAGCATCGATCAGAGGCAATTGCTCCAAAAGCTATCTCCCGTTGCACGCCGTGAAAGATGCAGCATTTTAGCTGAAGTACTCCGTGCGTTCAGCAGATGCAGGAAAAATCGGGCACCCGGCGCACTCACCACACGCTGTGTCAACGGCGCTGCGCCGAAAACCGGAGCCGGCGCTTGTTGAAGCATGGTGGCCGTCAAGGGTTTGCTGCTAGAGCATCTTGCGACGCCATGCGGCCGCTGCTAATTTTACGCAACGCTACTCCAAGGACTCAGCATGCGCCAATGACAGCATGCGTGCTTGATCGTGCTTGTCGTCTCGAGAGAGACCACTGGTAGGAACACACTGACAGCTGATATGCCTTCTCTCAACTCGAGAACTCTGAAGTACCAAAAGAACTACTCAAAAGAAGCTTGGAATTCGGGTCTGGAAAGCGGAACAATCTTCGAGCCACACAAACAAATGCGGGGACGGAATGTTGCACCGTATTTGCACCGCTTCTTGCGCTTGCTTCGCTCCATCTCACTCCGCTCCCCCACAGCTTCCCTCTCAGTGTTGTTTCGGTCGCTTAAGCCAGCGCTTGTTGTGGACCAGCAACTTCTCCCATCAAGCGGGTCACTGATGGGACCAGGAACCTGTCAAACACCCAGTTGCATGCATGCTGATCTTCGAAGCAGCCCTGCGGCAGCATGCTGTCAGAGGTTAGGTTAAGTAGCTACGATTGCACCGTCAAAGCCTGGAGCACAGCTTCCCGGCGGATGAATGGGAAGCTTCCTGCCTGCCAAGCACAAGTAATCATGAACTTAGCTGAGAAGTGGTTGTGGCATTCCGATGCACCATTTTGAGGCTGGGCCTCCTCTAGCCGCTGACACAAGGCCAAGACCTGCAGACTGAGGTCCAACGAGGTTCAACGTGGTCCCCAACGCTTTAGAAAGAACTGTACAGTGGAGCTTCGCACTGCAAAGGCAGTCACAGGCGTTGCACTCACCGACAAGAGTGCCTCTGTTTCGATGTCGTTGCCCTCAGCACACCATTCACATGCTGTGGAGGACCGGCGGAAAAGACAGACTCACATCCCCAGTGCTTAAGCTACACGTCCAAGCACTCTAGCCTGCCTAGCGCAGGTGATGTCTTGAACTTAAGGCATCAACTCTAGGAACCCCTTTTGGCAAACCTACAGCAGTCCCTGGGAAATGCAGCTGCAACACTGACCTCCACGGCTCGAACGCGAGCAGGACTGCTGTGGGAAGACGACCTACAGGCGCATTGTCACAGTACTAGGTTTCTAGGGCTCCACTTACAGCAACATCTCTTGCAGTGAACGATGACTGCACCTGCCATATTGACTTGACACACGTTGTGCTGATGTGGAAGATCCACAGCCAGTAGCTGAGTAAAAGCCAACAAGACTTGCGGAAACGTTTTCACAATCCCAACACAGTCGAGAGAATGTCCCAGAAATGTCTCAGGCAGCAGCTTCTTCAAATCATGCCGCAGCTCTCCCAAATCCTGCATAGCCAGCACTGAGCAGCACAAGCTGCTTTGCCGAGATTTTGCTGACCCGCGGAAGCTTGGCCCATCAGTTGGGCCTGACGGCAGCGTCGCAGATCATCCTGTGCCTGGGAGCTTAGAGCAGGCTTGGAGCGCGGCGGAGATATTCGAAGACACCCCGAGCCCTCACCTGGAAAGCCTCGGCGGCATGGTGCTCCGCTCGCGCCTCACAGGCAGCGTCCGTTTGTCAAGCAATAGGAATATCTCAAGTTCTTGCGTCACATTTGCTGTTACCCACACCAACCAGCTCCTCTGCTGCTGCGACCGACTCATCGCAAAGCCGCCGGCAACGGTCCTAATGGGCAGTGACAAGTGTCTGTTTGGAATTTAGCGCCTATGTGCCAGCTTCAGGGACATGAATGACAACCGCCACGTGCTCATTTCAGCATGCTTGGTGACAAGATCATCCATCAGGCATCTTGGGTTCTTGTTTCGGTGCAGTTTCTTTAATCGTCTCAGAATATCGTGGAAAAGTTCCAATCATGTCTGCTCCGGCCGCAAGGAATTGCTCACATCACCAAGAAAACCTGGTCTCCTCCCGAAGCTGCCAGCCTTCACGTTCAGCCTGGCTGACATGGTGCTTCTCTCACTTTTAGAAGCCTTCTCAGAGTGCTCATACCTCTAGAAAGATTACTCTGTCAGGTCTACCCACTCCAGTGCCTCCATCGCAACCAGTGTCGCCTTCAGGTGACCTTACTTGTATCAAACAACGACACAAGAAAACCGCCAGTAAACACAGATCTCTTGGTTCATTGCTTCCGCATGTGTTTCGCACCATACTATTTAACTTGGGTTCGCTTTGGGAGCCTCTAAGGCCACCATGCTGGCATATGTTATTGCCAGGGGAGTACTCGACTACTCGACATGGAAGCCTGAGGTCCCCACCAAGCTCGGTGCGCAGCGTGGCCGCCGCGCGCTCCGCAGCAACTCGACGCCGGGTCTGCCGCTCGACCTCGGCAGCTCCACAGGTCTCGTGCCTTCTTGCTTTAGCATTCTGCCTGTACTGACCTCCTGAAGAAAAGCTTTGCAATGTTCTATATCTGTTCACTTACGTTGCCGGCTAATCGCACGAGTAGTAGAATAAGTACTAATGACCTCCAACTGTGTTCACGAAGCTGGTTCTTTTGTGTGTTAACCTGGGAGGGAATGAATATGATTGAAAGTATTGTTCTAGAAGTTCGACTCATTAACTTATTCAAAACTGTTCAAATTCAAGGCCGCCATGTTGATATCAGCTTAAAAAACACTAGTCATCATAGATCCAATACGCCTGTGCTCCCAATAGCTTCTTTCGATACTCCCTGGCCACCTAAAATTTGTTTGAGGAACACAGCTGGCCTCCAGCTCTTCAAGTGGGTTGGTTTCTCTACTTTCTTAGGGGGGGGGGGGGGGGGCGACCCTCGCTTGTTCTTGTTTGTTGCTTACTTGTTGTTCTTGTGGGTTGGCGCCTCAAGCTTCGGCCGCCTTTTTGTTAGGCCAGGCGAATGCCTCGGTCAATTTTCCACTCCCCTCCACTCCGCTCCAGTCAGTGTCGGGGGGCGCTGACCATATACACATATTTACATATGTATGTATGTATGTATGTATGTATGTATGTATGTATGTATGTATGTATGTATGTATATATAGATATGTAAAGGCACATGTCGAAAATAAATGTAAACCTCAGAGACCCGAATGAGGGGGAAACCTAGAATTGGTCGAGGAAAAGCGCCGGTTCCAACATTAATTCTGTACAGAACTTGATGGCAGAGATGAAGCTGGATTTTTAAGTTTTGGGGGAGTTTTGTTTGGTTCCGTCTCCAAGTCACAGTCTCCCCGAAACCCCACAAAACCCCAAGAAAAACAACAAAACAAGAACAAAACAAATGGCAGACTAGTCCACTGGGTCCGGTCATAGTCTCCCAACTTTTTGGATTATTTGGCTTTGGGTTTCGTTTTTTTGGCTGTTTCGTTTTTTTTGTTTTTGTGGTCGTTATTTTTAATTTTGTTTGTTGTTTTTTTGTTTTTTTTTGGGGGGGGGGGGGGGGTTGTGGAGACTGTGCCCCAGAGACAGTGCGCCAGTCTTTGGTTCTAGTGTTTTTATTCTTTGTCGGTTTTTGTGGTGTTTTTCGGTTTATTATATGGGGTACTAGTGTATACATGCGCATTCCTGCTCTTTGTGTTGCGTGTGAGGTTGGTCTTGGGAAGGTCTCTCTATATATATATATATACAGATACATATACAGACACATATACATATACATATACATAGACATATACATATACATATACATATATATATATATATTTATATTTATTTATGTATAGTTATCTTTTTATGTGTTTTTTTGCGTGCGGGCGGGCGGGCGGGCGTATGTACGCATGCATGCATGTAACGTACGCACGATGGATGGACGGATGGATTGGATGGATTGGATGGATGGATGGATGGATGGATGTGTGTGCGTGCGTGCGCACTTGTATAGCTCTTTATTTATGCATACCAATATACACTGGTCGCCACCTTCGAATCTCTGCAACCTCAATCCCACTGGAACATGGCAAAGCTGACAGGTGCTCAGACAATTGGCCTCGTGTCGAGCATCATCGAATGATGCCTCCAAGGCAGCACCTGGGACTGTGTTCCCTAAGCTTGGAGGGGTTGCCGTTGGGCCGTTTGGTGCTGCTGAATCCAAAGGTGGCCTGCCGAGAGCAAGCTGCTGACCCAAACTACAGCATACTACAACATTGTAAGGACTTCAGGAAGAGGAGTGCTCTGAGAAAAAACCGGAGGCTGATGCGCACACAAGTTTGTTATGGTTGTGGGATTTTGTGGGCTTGTCGAGGTCTCTGGGCCTCAACAGCTTTAACCAAGTGTGGCGTGCCCTTGGGGAGACGCAGGCGGTGGCTGGAGTGCACATTGACACTGCCTCAAGCAGTAGGCAAAGATGTATCATGGCCTGTCAGTTCCCAGCCACATTCGAGCATGATTTCAGCAAGGGCATGAGTGTGCTTATCGCGCTGGATGGTCGGCATGGTCATCGGAGGACACCAGGCCAACAATAGCACGCTCGTTGCACATTCGCAACGGCAGCTCTGCAGAGATGTTACGCAGCCCTCTCGGATGCCACATCTTGAAAACGGCCCTGCACAGTGCTGCGTGCTTTACACTCTGCCTTTGGCAGCAACATGCGGTGCTGGGGGGCGTGAACCGCCTCAACTGCCTCCACTGCCCAACGGTGTCAAGCACCATAGACTTCTCTGCGAAGACGATCCTGGTAGGTCAAATCCTACGGCCACAGTGACAAACTTGACAGCAGCTTCTGCCGTCGCGAATGCCAAGGGTTGCACCTCTACAGGGACTGACCGCAATTTGCAGCCCAGCCCCTTCCAAGAGAAAATGTCATTGAGGCGTGGCAGCTTGCTCATAAGTGCTGCTGGATCCAAGATGCGACCAGCTTCAACTGGGCAAAGGCAGGGCCAGACTTGATTCTCGTGAGCTTACTTTTTTCTGTTTATTCAAATTCTGTCAAGAAGACAACGCTCACACCTCAGGCTTGCTGAGAGCACATCCTTTGACAGAGGCGTCTGTGCATGATTGCGCTGAGTCATTAAGCTTTCCGCGTACTCTTCCTGGATGACAAAGGTAAGCACGTGAAGTCCGCCTTGCGAGGAGATGCAAGGCAATGCAAGGGTTGTCTTCCGCGCACTCCAACCGAAAGGCTTGAAATGGCTTGAAGCCTGCGTCGACTTGATGGAAGACCTTGTCTTTGCAAGGGCTCAGCTCCATCAGCTTCTCGGACCCTTGCACCATGCAAACGCTGTCCTGCGCACTTGTGGCTTTCAAGGCGCTTGCTGTAGCAACAGCAGCTGCACATGTTTCATCAAACCATCCTTTGGATCGTGGACGATCATGAACGGAAACTCCACCTCTGCCATGTCCTGGAAAGGAACAGGCTTGAAAGAAGATGCGAGATGATTCACGCTCCGTGCCTCCTCAATGCGAGAGAAGATTGTAGAATAAGCGGACGCAGTTCCCCAGCGCATCTTGTAGAACCAGCCAAGGCCTGCAGCAAGCATCGCAAGAGAAAAAGCAACAAAAAGAATTACCATAAACGCTAAAGCCAAAGGAGTAACACATACTCGGTCCTTTCTCTGGAAAACGATGGGCACAATCCAGGACCTCCATTTCGGCCATGTATTTTTGATTTGGATCACCTTGCAAACTGAAGCATCTCTAACAAAAATTCAAGAACAGCTGTCAGGCGCAATGGTCTAGGATCGGTTTCTTCGCTGGTTCACGGGCGGTGCGGTAAGACTTGGCGGAAGCAAGGCATATCCAAAACTGCTATTGGTGCAAAGGAGCTTAAATCGAAATTCGCACCAAGGTGAACCTTGCTGCTCGAACTGACGGCCTCACCAGATTTGTGGTTGGGACCATCGAAACTGGAGAAGGCTCAAGGCGAGGAAGGTACAGTTGCTGAGCAAAGCACGCTAAATCTTCTGAAGCTGAGGTCCCATCTTCTGGCATGGGCTGTCGGGAGCAGCATGGGACTACCTCGGCTTTGCAGGCCGAGAGCTACTGATTGCGTGGCACACGCAGCCGGACCCCAGCAAGATCTTCTAAGCTTGCAGCACACCATCTCAGAAAGCTGATCACCGCCTGCTCCACAGGGCCGTCACAAGAAAGCCCACGTTCCTTCCTACAGCAACGCCAACCTTTGATTCATGCTGTGAATGCGTGGAACGCTGCTCTTTTCCGCTTCTGGAGCACAGATTGTGCACCGCAGAACATAGAATACACGGGAGTACACCGAGTGAAACATTGCGTGTGTGAGATGGCACCAGAACAGGCATTGCAGTATGGCGCTGGGGGGACCTTCTTGTGACGAGAGGTCTGATCAGAGTGCTGCGCAAGGCAGCGCGGATCGGCGCGGAAACGCACAGTCCCAGCTCTAGCCGTCGGCCCCGACCTTATCGAGTTCAACTGTGCCCATGACATTCGGCATCCTGTCTCGGCAGAACAAAAAGCAAAAGAAGCCATGAAAGATCATCAAAGCAACAAGCACCATATAGCACCATAAAAAGCACCAGATAGCACCAGATAGCACCCTTTGAGGTCCAAGCTCGCGATCTTCCCCCGAAGTGGGCACAGAGGCCACACATGCCGGCCACGGCCATGTACCTTCCAGGACTGGACTTGGAGAGGGCTCCGAGATTTACAGTCTCCGGCTGTTCGCTGCGAGTATCTTGTGTTAACTTTGAGCCCAGCCCTATTCTATCAAGTTCTTATTTGCAACGCTCTATTCGGCGGACACGAAGGGGAAGAGGATGCCAAGCAGAGGGCTTCCCGATCCGATCCTGGAATTGGGAAGTCAAGCAAGGCTTGCACATGCAGCAGTGGAAACTCAGGGCCAGGCATTGTGGTGGACCATACCAGAAGGTAGAAAACCGCCGTGACGGAGAAACAGACGAGTGTTGGCAGTATCACACCCTTCGCAGAACATGAGCGCTATGAAACAGAAAGCTCAATTTCACTCACAGCCATGTCTGGCCTGTGTGTCCTCCCAAATGGTCATCTTGTCTTCTTCACCGAAGAGATCGAACAGGTGTTCTTTTTGCGTGGAGGCTCCTGGGAACATGGGGGTGAAAGTCCGATACTACAAGCACAGTTGTCTGAAGTGGCTGGCGTGATCAGCAGACAGTGGCAGTATTCAGACACTCCGAGGCAAGCGAAGAGCACATATCATCGAAAGCCTTGTGGTTCCAGTTGTTAGCGTGATGTTGTTTGTAATGGCTCAGACAACAGTCCAAACCCAGTAAACAGTGGCAGCACCTCAAAAGCATTGCAGAACTGCAGCTGCGAGCGATCTGGACAGAAGGAAATGCCCCACACCCACCCCCGCACCAAACAAAAAGCACCAATGAAGCTCAAGGAGTTGCACGCCAGGGTGGGGGGGAGGGGGGGCTGGGTAGGCTCCCAAAAATCACAATAAGCCTTCACGGACGGGCGGGTAGCCTTGAGATTGCTGCAAAGGGCTCACCTGCCTCCCGCTCGATAGGGGTGGCTAAACTCATTTGCGGCTACCCTCAAACAACCAAACTCACCTGCGACTGCTTAAGCAACAAAACTCGCCGGCGACTCGGTTTGGTTTTTTGCCGAGGCTTTAGGTTTAGGGCTAAGATTTAGGGCTTAAGGCTTATGGGCCTGAATAGGCTTCAGGGCTTAGGGCTTGCAATTTCGGGCTTGTAGGGCTTTGGGTTTAGGTCTCCAGGTTGAGGAGCTCATACCCAACTCATTACGCACGTGCGATTGGTACACAGCTCGCCATATCTCGCTATTTGACATCTTGCTACCTGGCTTACAAAGGCAAGCATACGAGCTCAGGATGAAGGGCTTCAAGTTTAGATCTGAGGGATCTCATCGAAGACAAAACAACAAAACATGACATAGGCAAAGACATGCCAAGAAAGCCATTGAAACAAAGCGCAAGCAAAGACAGAAGAAAGAAGTCGCAAGGTACAGTCACCAGCGAGTGTGGATTCAACTGAAGGCCTACAAGTGAGGCAAGTTTGTCTACTTGTGATGCCACGGAGGGCACGTTCTGCACGAAGGCGGGGCCCAAGAAGAGCTCCAACACTAGATATAAATATATGCAGCTTCACAAGCCTCCCTTGGCCCCTGCGCCTGCCGAATGCCCTGCGAGCCCTCCCCTCTGCGCCCTCCATGCACGGCCTCCGTTCCCTCCGCGCCCTCTGCGCCCAGCGCTCCGCCCGCGCCCTCTGAGTCTCGCGGGCGCAGTGTGTTCATGCCACGCTGCTTGTGTCTCGCGTCTATTCTTCGGGCGCTGCTGCGGTCCATTCTGCAGGCGTTTCCTCCTTTGAAAGCCACTATGCTCACAAGACACACACCCTCTCCCTCGCAGCTAGATAACATTCGTCAACTATTTGATTTTCATACCACAGAACTTCGAGTCTGTGCCACTTTGCCGTCAACGCACGGTTCCTGAAAGAAAGCAGGTGGGCGAAGGATGCAGCCATGCCTCTACACTCTATGTCTCTTGACTGACATGAATATACTAGCCAGCGATGCTTAGAGTTGCGTTGGCTTCTCCACGGCCCCTGCTTGGACATGTGCAGCTGTCGTGTTTGAGCAGGCAAGTGGTCCACGGCAGATGCAAGTGCAGCATGCGAACAGCGATAAGCCGCACCAGCTTTTGTCAGTACCGACTTCGATGTCATGACCGAGATCGGAGTTGCTCACTTCCGGCAAGACAGCTATATCGCCAAATTGCCCTGGCTCAATTGTTGTGCCACCACCTGCACCACCTCCCGCAAAGGCCTGAGGAGGCAGAGGCACCTGGAGAGCTGGAGCCGCCAGAAGAGCGCCTGGAAAGACCAGAAGGAAAAATGTCTGAAAGAGCGATGGGCACTTGGGCACTCATGTCTACTTCATACAGGTGTCACTAGAGTTGAAGTTCTCAGGTTCGCAGGGCCTTGCTTTGAAGTAAGATGGCTCAGGAAAGTTGGCGGCTTGATTCTGATGTTCTGTTTGGCAGTGACAAGAGAGAGAGCTGGTGGGCATCCGTGCATGCAATGTAGAAGACTTGCTCTGCCGACATGCTACCACACCTACTGGCCTCTGAAAATGCCCGCGAGCTTCTGGCTTTGTTGCAAACGCAGGCCAACTTCGACGCAGATCCTCAGCTTCTGAAGACGGCTTGAGAGGCCCCGCGATATCCCGCGATGTCCCGCAATGCAGCATGTCAAGAGGCACTTGCCCTGTTTTTCTGCAAGGCGAACACGTGCCAGTTTGCGAGCAGACCAGCGGCGCGTTGCAAAAGGGATGGAACTCGCTTCCATTTGTCAAAGGAGCTCATCTGTGCAAGCAGGATGCAAACTGTGCGCCGCGGCTAGGACTTAGGCCACTTGTGGGCAGCTGTACAAACAAAACTAAAGAAACGCCGAGGTCATGTCTTCTCACGCTGTCATGGTTGAGCCAGCAGCAAAAACCTGGCCAAGCAATGACGCCCTATAGGTCCTTGAAGGGAAAACCTTGCTGGAAGCTGTCTGTTTCAAACTTACTCGCGCTCGTGCGCGTCTGTGTGCGTGATGCCGGGCCTTGACGTAGTTGATATTCCAGTATGCCTCGGCAAGGGCCTTGACATTGGCCGGGTCCTTCACGTAGGCAATGCAAGCGTCGGGGCCACCTTGGAACACAGAGCCTTCCCAGTCGCCACAGAAGTCCAGGTTGATGACCAAAGTCATGTCCTTGAAATGATATGAGGGACATTGAGATCCGAATGGAAAAGTCACGTAAGGCTGTCCCCAGGTCGCAGAGTCCGGCTTGTCGCTCGTGATGTCTGCCGGAATCTGATCCCGGGGCCAATACCACATCTTGATCCCACTGGTGGTCCACATAGTGGCAAACACACCACCCCCATTTTGGTTGAAAACTGAACCTCCACTTCCAGCAGGCCCATCCATTCCACAGCCCTCATTGCCATTACCAGCATTGCAGTTTGGATTGAAAAGCCTCGGGCACCGCGCACACGCTGTAAGGATTAAGTATGACTAAGTATGAACACTTTGCCAAAAAAGCAACACTCGTCAAGACCACTCCAAAG
Source organism: Symbiodinium natans (assembly GCA_905221605.1). Classification (NCBI taxonomy): domain Eukaryota; class Dinophyceae; order Suessiales; family Symbiodiniaceae; genus Symbiodinium; species Symbiodinium natans. Next base: position 592,562 of record CAJNDS010002101.1, read on the forward strand.
CAACAACTGCCGTCCAAGGATCCCGGAAACTGGCATGTTGCAGCCGGAACTGGAGTGCAGGGTCGAGTGCACATAGGTCTCGTCCAGCACCGTCTCGATGGTATCGATCTCACCGCTGTTTGGCCAATTTGGTCCATAGGACCACCAAGCAGGCCAGGTTCCTTTACCTCAACCAGCAATAAACAACGGATTGAGGCCCTGGCCGTGGGCGTCAGAGGTTCCCAAATATAGGGCCCCCCCACAACTGATTCCCCATCTCTTAAATCCCCTCCTCCGAGAGACCCCGAATGACTGCGCACCGCCGTGCCGCCTACATGCCCCCCGGACTCCTTTCGAAAAATGCTTTAATCTCTAATCTTTTTAGTGAAGGTTCCGGAACGATAACAACTCACGTTCCACGGCATGGCACTTCCCCCCCCCCCCTTAGAGACGTACAGAGACATACAAAGACCAGCCCAAACAATCCGTCTGGATCCGCACTATTTGGAGACCTTCAAAGGGAGATGTCCGGAAACGGCCGAGGCGGCCGCTGCGCACCACAGCACGCGCAGCACGGCTCACGCAGCGTTTGCAATTGCATGAGTTCCATGAGTTCCATGCTTGCGCATTCAGCAACACCCCTTTGTCATGCTATTGCTCCGCTCCTGTTGGCATGTGCTTGATGTCGATGACGAAGATGTGTCCAGGCGAGAATTTCGTCTGGGACTGTAGCCGGATAGCCTGAAGATTTCATGCCGTCATTTCAAATATTCCTGCACGCTCATTGAGCCCTCTGACTTCGGCATCACACTGTGGGGTCTTAGGCGATGTGCGAGCCTTGACTGGTTCGTTCTTGCCCACAATGCTTCCAAGGCGTACAGAGCCACCTTCCAAGCGATAAAGTCCGAGTTGCACGGCTTCCTCTTGCGACACCTGAGCGTCACGAATCCAGCAGTCTAGGCATACCAAGAACTGTGAGGAGTGAGGGCGTCCTAATGCGCGAGCAAGATGCGTACTTGATGTAGCCATGGGTGGGGTCGGACTCGGTGTCGAAGGTCCAGCAATTGAGGAAGCCTTCGCCGGAGCACTCAAGCTGCACAGCAGCCGGAATGGTTTGATGATCTGGTACCGTCACATCCGGTGTCGGCTTCTTGCGGGGTGCTTTGGAAGTGGTGGCGGATGTGGCCTGCGATGGTTGTGTAGTGGCAGTATGCGAGTCCGAACTCCCGTCGTCACAGCAGTAGAGGTACGTACCATCGGCAGTCGGGCAACATGCTCCTGAGAGCCGCAGCTCGTTGCAGTGGGAGTGGGCTGAACATGATGATGGATCGCCTTTCACAAGTTGCAGAAGGCCCTGTACATCCTCCTCCGCACATCCCGAAACGTTGCAAACATTTGCCCGCGCATTGGCTCTCACAGCCACAGCCAGAAGTTCCAGAAGCATCAACATTGTGAGAGGCATCATGGCTTCTAGCAGGGAAGAATGGCAAAGTGGTGATAGCACTGCTGCCTTGAGCCAGAAGCATTTACCGAGCCGGAGTCCGAACTAATTACGGAGCCTGATCACGCCAGGTGTCATCCCACCCAAGCTTTGTCCATGTAGGAACAAAGGTAGCTGTCGAACGCGATGAAGGACCTTCCAACTGGCACGGCTTGCAGCTCTCTGTGAGACTTGGGAGCATCCGCCTCGGCGCAGACGCCAGCGTGGAAGTCCTTGTACACATCTTGTACACTATCCACAACACATCACACCACCATGGCAGACCGGCAATCTGATGACCGGCAATCTGATGTTCGACGACACACAGGAAACTAGAACGGCTGAATCGACAACCAGAACGGCAAACAGGACGGCTGAATCGGAAACCAGGAGATGGATGATTCGGAAGCCGACAAGAAACCGGGAACCGGCTGCCTCGGAAACCGGCAACGGCGGAAACCGCAAGACGGCTGAATCAGGAACTGGGAAACGGATGATTGGGAAACCAAGAAACGGATGATACAGACACCGGGAAAGCCATCACTTTTAAACTGAAAAACGGCAAGAGCTCGATGTGCAAAGTCCCTATTCGTGCCGAGAGAGGGTGCCTCAGCTGAACCCCAAACCCTAAACCCTAAACCCTCAACCCTCAACCCTAAACCCCAAACTTCTTCTTTCTCTTTTAAGACAACGCCTAGGACTGAAAAAGACTTGGGGTAAGGGCATCCTGAGGGATAGGCGGCACTTCTAAACGGCGGCACTTCTCAACGCTATCAATCCAAAACCCTAAAACCCTAAGCTTTCAAGCCCGAAACCCCCCCACCCCCGCCCCCATCACTTTCGAGGCGTGGAGTATTCTCGTTGCTTTTCATGTGTTGGCAACCTGCAAGTGATGAACACCCCCCCCCCCCCCACCCACCCCTCCCCACCCACGCCAAATCACGTTTTGAGGCATGGAGTTTCTCCCAGGTTCGAGCGACTTTCTGATGCGTAGTTTCTGATTCGCAGTTTCTGATGCGTGAGGGTTTCTGATGCGCAGTTTCTGATGCGCGCAGGTTGCTCGCGCGCTGCTTCTTTTTCGCGCATCAATCTCTGGTTCGCAGTTTCTGATTCGCGGCAAGTTTCTGATTCGCAGTTTCTGATTCGTTGGCAAGTTTCTGATGTTTTGCTTGATCCATTCTGATCTTCTGAACCTTGAACAAAGCGACCTCGGGACCAGCAGGCCGGCTTCCAACGCCGTAGATCGCCTCCCACAACAAGCTAGTAGTCAATATTGCACTCATCATATGGGGGGTTTCCGAAAATAGGGGTACCTTAGTGGGGGTCCTTATTAAAAGGGAATCCTACTATTTGGGGACTATATTAGGCGTACCTTGCTTTCGTAAACCCCATTATGTCAGCAAGATGTGACAACTCTGCATCAAATTAGGACCATGCCACGTATCACAAGTAGCCCACCAACCTCCTACCAACCTCCGTCCCAACCTCGGCAACGGATGCCACGTCCTCGAAGACGTCATCCCAGTCCTGCTCCAGAGAAAATGTTTGATTTGTTTGGCAACCATGTGACAAGGCCCGACCCCGGTGCGAAATCGTAGGTGCCTCCAAGACTACGTAACTCATGCGAACCACGTCAAAACCAAAATCCGGAATGCCACAAGTTGCACAGCACATCTCTCCATCTCACAAGTTCGCCTGGTGGTCAGAAGTCTCCCTAACTCTGGGGTGTTCTCTTGCAAGCGCAATCTGCTTGCAGGAAAGAATGCCGTGCCTCCACGAGTGCACGTTCTCCCTCGCTATACCCATGGCCTCGGGAACGTCGAACTGTGATGAGACTTCCCTGCTGTGCTTATCCGCCGAGGCCTCGGGCCGAAGGTGTATAGCTTGTGAGAACAGACACCCCCCTCCAAATCCTCCCTTTTTTGCCTGGAATGTGTACGGGTGCCCCTAGGCGACCACGATCTGAAAGCGGACGGTTCGCCAGGATCAGGGGCGGTTCCCCCTGCCCCCTTTTGCTTGAGAGGCCCACGGCTCAACTGGTGTGAACATTAGGTTACGAATCCTGCCCCTTGAACTCTAAACCCAAAACCCCAAACTCAACCCTAAACTAGCCCTCAACCCTAAACCCTAAACCATAAGCCCTACACCCTAAACCCCTAAACCCTAAACCCCAAACCCCTAAACCCTAAGCCCCAAACCCCAAAACCCTAAACCCTAAACCCTAAACCCTAAACCCTAAACCCTAAACTGCCGAGAGCGCCGCTGTCCATATGCATGGGCGCTCGAGGCTTCGACCGAGGTCCCCGACTGAGCGTCTCCCCAGAACGGTGAGGGAGGGTAGACGGGGCCTGCAGTGCCTGGCTACGTTTCAGACACTAGGGTGTCAGCCCTAATCTTATTAGGACCCCCGTTCAGGTGGCTTTGGTCTTTTCCCCCCCGCGGGGTCTGGGGCCCGGGCTGGCACTCCCACGATTTTAAATCCCCGAAACCTGAAACCCGCTTGGGGCATCCCTGGCACCCCCCTCTGCGACCCTTCTGGGACCCTTCCTGGAACCCAGCCCCCCCTTGTCCTCTTGCGGAATCTCGTGTCGTGGATGGCTGGACCCCTACCAACCCCCGGAGCCTGTCACTGGCTTCTTTTGACTTTGCAAGCAGGGGCTGGCCGAAGCCCCTGCTTCCCCCTAGTTGCATGAACCAGGATTTGCCCTGAAAATGTTGGTTTTTTTTTTAGTATTTACTCCGTGAAAGCTCCAAAAAGCCTACGAGCCACTGGCAGGCTCCACAAAGCCCGGGAGGCCCCACCCTGCTCTTTCTCTGTACCCCTCTTGAGGGGCAAGTGAGAATAGTTTGGGTGGCTGGGGTGGGACTACGCAAGCGAGCGGCCGGGTGCTTTTAGCACCAGCGAGCTTCCCTTCTATACACCCTAAACCCTAAACCCTAAACCCTCAACTCTAGACCTGGCCCCTGGCCCCCCTTGACTCTCGCATTCAACCAGCATCATGAAACTGTATAAGTTTTGAAAAGTGGACTGTTGTCTGAGTTTAGGCCTAAACCCTCAAAAGAATAGGTTTGGGTGGTTTTGCCGCCTTGGACGGCGTGGGGCGGGAGAAAAGTGTTAGATGGCCCCCAAAGCTGCTGTTCGGCACCTCACGAAGCTTTCGAGCTTGTTCCGAAACCTAATCTTCACAGCATATCTACGCCCTATCACAGCAAACCCTAAACTCAGGGACCAGAGAGGCCTCTGCCCGGCTCAGGCAGGGCCTGGCCCTGACCCCCTTTGTTCCCCTCACTCTACCTGTCCCTGCGTCCTGGCTGCTCCCTTCTCACCCTAACCCCTCCTCCCCCCCCCCCCCACCCCCAGACCCATCACCCCTTCTAGCCCTCCTTGCGCTAACAGACGGTAACAGGGCAATTAAAACGACGAATTCCATGAACTGCTAGAAGAACTATAATCATGGTCAAATCTGACGCCTTGACCATGGTTGACCTTTGGATTGGGGTGTAAGCATTGATTGCACACCGTCGCTTGCTCAAAAACCCCTGCCAAAGCCTCTGACCAAGCGACGTCTAATCCTAGGCAACAAGCCAGAGCATCAACTCTACGACCTCCACAAGAAGCTGGGGTCCCCCTCTCACTGCTGGACTCCCTCCACCTGCCCGAACCTCTCCTACCCAACCGTTCAAAGGATGGGGGTGGGAAGCGGGAATTTAGGGCGTTAGCCCAAGACCTGTTCTGGTGGCTCCAACTTCAATATACGCCGCCACGACATACGCCGCCCCCTCATCTCCGCATGAAATCTACTGCCGCGGCGCGGCGAGAAGCCCTACACCCTAAACCCTCAACCATAAACCCGAAACCCTAAACCGAAACCCGAAACTCAGGGCCTAGGCCGCCCCCCTACGTTGGGAGCCCTTTGGCCTCGACGGCACAAGCCGACCCAGGTCGCTCCCACCTCCACAGTATGGGGGTCGGTAGCGCCCACGATGGGCCCGGTACCGGAGCAAGTTCCGGTACTGTACCCCTATTCTGGGGGGTCTGACCCTTCCAGCCAGGGGGCCCCCAGCCCCCGGAACCCTGGCCAGTCCAGGCAACCCTGCCTTCCTGGCCTCGCCTGGCCCCCTTCGCCTGACCCCCCTATTGGCGTCTGCCCCCCCTATTAGTCTGGCGCCCGCCTAGCCCCCCCTCCTCTTTACCCGGGGCCTCTATTTTGCCTTCGAGACCTTGCTGGCACCCTTGACTCTCGGATTCAACCAACATCATGAAACTGAATAAGTTTTGAAAAGTGGACTGTTGTCTGAGTTTAGGCCTAAACCTCAAAAGGAATAGGCTTGGGTGGCTTTACCGCCTTGGACGGCGTGGGGTGGGAGAAAAGTGTTAGATGGCCCTCCACAATCGGGCCAAAACTGCTCTTCGGCACCTCACGAAGCTGTCGAGCTGGTTCCGAAACCTAACCTTCACAGCATCTACGCCCTATCACAGCAACCTTATACCCTAAACCCTAAACCCTAAACCCTAAGCCCTAAACCCTTCATCTATAATTTAAATGTTAATGAGTTAATGAGTTACTGGCAAGGTCATTTTTTGCTGGGCAAGGTCATTTTTTTCTGGGCAAGGTCATTTTTACTGGGCAAGGTCATTTTTTGCTGGGCAAGTTCATTTTTTTACTGGGCAAGGTCGTTTGGTCCAAAAGAACGACCTTGCCCAGTAAAAAAAAAAATGACCTTGCCCAGTAAAAATGTTACTGGGCAAGGTCATTTTTTTTACTGGGCAAGGTCATTTGTTTACTGGGCAAGGTCATTTTTTTTACTGGGCAAGGTCTTTTTTTTACTGGGCAAGGTAATTTTTTTACTGGGCAAAGTCATTTTTTACTGGGCAGGGTCATTTTATTTTTTTTGCTGGGCAAGGTCATTTTTTTACTGGGCAAGGTTTTTTACTGGGCAAGGTCGTTCCATAAGTGAAATGTTTCTTAATGTTGTGGGATTCTGTGGGCGGGTGGGTATTTTTCTGGAGTAATTTCTTGACCAGTGAATGCTCGGACTTGAGATGCTGAACCCTAAACCCCAAACCCCAAACCCCAAACCCTAAACCCTAAACCCTAAACCTTAAACCCTAAACCCTAAACCCTCAACCCTAAACCCTAAACCCTAAGCCCCAAACCCTAAACCCTAAACCCTAAACCCTACCCCTGTTGCTTGGGGTCCAGCGACTTGGGCGCTGCGGAATCACCATGCTCACGCGGATGCGCTGGGCCGGGCCGAGGCGCGTAGCATTAAAATTAAGGCTTACTGTGAACTTATGTACCTCAGGGTCGGTCCCATTAGGTCCACGGCAAAAAGGACGTAGCCTGCGCGATCCGAGATGAACAAAACCAGAGAGGACGAGACAAGGCAAGCAACGAAGCACAAGACCTTCGCAGCCCAATGCATGTTCAGCAGAATGTTTCGAAAAGTGCCCTGTCAGACAGCTGCTTCACTCCGTTGCAGGCAACCGGCAGCTGGGATGAAGGCGCGATCCTAAAGCTGAGACTGCCCCCATTCACTGGAAGGCATTCGCAACGACTCAATCGTGATGACCAGCTTTGCTCCTGCGGCCTTCTCGTTCTACCAAAAAACGGTGATGTATCTAGCTCATCTAGCGCCAGGCGAAATCCTGGAGCGTCAAAATCATGGAGTTCCCAAGCTTAGGGCTAAACGTGCATGCAAAACAGCGGCGCGCTGACGTGCTCGACCTGAGATCCTTCAGTTGAGCGGTACAGCTGTGCAGTCTCATCCGAAATGCGAATAGCACACAAGGTAGGGTGGAGATGTGTAGCAGTGCCTACAATTCTAACTCCAAGTCGACCCTCTGCCCTGATCCCCCTATACACCCTAACTGCCCTAAATCTTCCCGCAAAGCGATGAGCCGTGGGTCTACTGTCAACCCTGACACTTTCGGGGGATGGCGATCATTGCGTCTACTCCAGAAGCATAAACAATGTAGTTTGATGGCATCTCAGGCATGTTCTAGGGCAGTGTCAGACTACGTCACATCCTGCACAGACAGATGTACCCGACTTGGCCAACGGTCGTGGTCGCGTCCAGCCAAGCAGACGATAACCAGCGGATACCAGCAGTTGCTGCAGCAGGTGCGTCCGATGTAAACCAATGGCTTCACAGCGAAGTTGCATCCAGAATGATCAGGGTCAACTTCCCGACTCATAAGATTCACAAGACACGAGCTGCGGCTGCCATCCAGCTTTGGACGTCAAACACCTTTACGGCAGAGCGGTTGGGCCAAGCACCCTCCAACACCATGCGTGTGCCTACTACAAGTACTCACCTTCTGAATCGACCGGATTCTCTGAAGCTGCCAGAAACGGACTTGGCAACAGCAGGTCCAGACAACCCGGACGAAGGCCCGACCCAGGGTTGGGACTTGATGCCTCTTAGCACGTGCTTGAAAATTTCGGGGCTACCCGAGCTTCAGGTACCCAATACACACTGGCCCCTGCGAAAGGCATGAATTCGCAGCTATAGACTGTGGGCTAAGAAAGGACGTGCTGGGGCCAGAATGCCTGTTAAACACACTTCATGACACGTTTAGCACTCCCAGATTCCCCATACCTCCTCATAGCTGCCAAGAGCCCTTCGGAACATACTACGCACACCAGGGCAGCATGGCATCGACAGCCCCCTGCAGATTGTCGTACCGTTTACTCAGAAGTGCTCAGTGTGTCGCCAAGGCGCCTCTATTTGATGTCACGAAGAGAAATGCTCATCTATGTCATCCACAGAGATGTCATCCTGGTCAGTCTCCTTAGCTGCATTGTGATGAAAGAAATCGAAATCGGTCCATTCTTTTGGCCAAGGTGGCTGGATCAGAACTGACCCATCTGTTGATGCTCTCTCGGAAACGGCTGCGTGTCGTATTCGTACTCAAACTTAATTACTCTGCTCACGCAAGCAGATTACAGTGTCATTATGGTCTCATGGTCAGACAAGAATCGTAGCAATGAGACTCATAGACGGTGGACGTAGAGCGAATGCCTGATCCAAGACATTGGTCGCTAGGTTGATGATCGTCTCTTCAACCCCTGCTGCAGTGAACGTGTGATGGCATGATCAGGAGTCGGTTTCTGCAGCTGCACACCAGATTCGGCCTCTGCCTGACTTAGAAAACATCAAACGATGGCAGCACCCTGTGGCGCTCGATGGGTCAATGTTGCAGACGGGAGCATCAAGCTCGCTTGACCGTAGCGTCTGTTGCGTCTGCACTGCATTGAGGATCTAAACCCAAAGACCTTCATTGGCAGTCGTGAAGCCTGCATCTGCATCGACGGTCTGCCCCAGCAGCATGAGATCCACCTCCCACTGTCGCTGATGCTGGAGACGTTGAAGTGCACTTTTCTAAGAGGTCTTTGGGGCTTCGTGTCTTGACAGCAGAAGCGCACAGCAGAAGTGTGTGCAAGGTCTCAAAAAACCTCTTAAATTCCGAGAAGTCCGGCTATTGCAGTCGAGACACTGCCGTTCCCGAGGCCGTAGCTCTGGCACGATCTTCCAAGACGGCGACATATTCAGTCTGGAAACGGTCCTCTTCATCAGCGTCTGCAGCCTGAGGGGACGGGCACAGACAGGGCCTTTGCCACTGAGAGGCAGCATGTACAAGAACAGTATGCAGCTTGCCTGATGCAAACGGTACATGTCTGGCGGTTCACTGTGGGCGCGAGGTCGTAGACCCTCCAAAACATCCTCAAACTCCTTGCAAGGCTATGGGAGCCAACAAAGCCCCGTTAGCAACAAGCAACGCAGCCAAAGCAAAGTCGACAGCAGGGAAAGGCATAAACGGTATCCGTCGAGTTGATGTCGATGAAGGTTGACTTGAGTCTCAAAGAGCTTGCCATGCTTGTTCAGGTGCCAGCCTTCAAAAGATGTCTGCATGCCCTTTGAAAAACTCATCACGATCAAGGTTTTGCTAGGTGCTGGAACAGCCTCCGTCGAGTTGCATCGCTTCAAAGCCGGCTTGAGCCCCGTTGCAGCAGAAAAGAAGACCCCTCTCCCACCACAAAAGGCGAACTGTGAATTCTGCGAATTGGGGGATACACTTTGATTGGCTCGCATTTTGCACTGCTGGGTGGACAAATCCGGCTAGCTTGCCTTGCATGACGATACCAACTTTACTTCTGAGCTGAAGACTTTAGACGCTGGCATACCGTCCTGGTGAGGCATGAACCCTTCAGAGCCTTGCTGGGCAAGACGTGGAAAGAACTCCAAAGCCCAATTCCTGCCATTTGCGACGAGCACACTGGAATCGCTTCTTGCGAGTGAGGTGGTGACTAACTATTCGGTCAGCACGCCACCGCCTTCCATTGTTGTGACTGTTCATGCCATGGACATGCAGCAGCACGGCCTCCAAGAAAGACACATAAAAATATCTGGAGAATGGACATCGCCAACCCATTGCAGACATGCATGCAAACAATATGAAGTGATTCAGCAGGGACAATGCAAATGGCAGTCAAATCCGCGTGCAAGTGCAGAAAGGGAGGCAGGCAGCCTTCGGGTGAGGAAGGGGGAACACGGGGCAGGCCCGCGGCTGGAGCCGGCTGTTTTGTACGCACGTACGCTTGCTCATATGTTTGACTGTGCTCACACGACTTTTGCGCACACACCTCTTCCTGCGCACTCACGCAGGAGTGAGTCCTCTGCTGGCCAGCCCGGCCAACGGATGCGTTCTATCTGTCCGTGCAGTCTGTACAGTCTAGGTGGTCTGTGTGCGTCTTCTGTGCATGCATGTGTCGGTATGTGCAGTCAGCATATGGAGTCTGTCCGTCTCTGCCTTTTCTTTCTGAGTCTGTCTCTGTCTGTCTGTGTCTGTCTGTCTCTGTCTGTCTCTGTCTGTTTCTGTCTGTGTCCGCCAGTGTCTGTCTGTGTCTGTGTCTGTATCTGTCAGTGTCTTTCTGTCCTGTGAAGCTTTCCATTCAGTGGTCGCCATGGGGTTCCTGTGAACCTTTCATTTCTATGCCCTCCTATGGGAACACGCACTTCTGTGAACCGTTCAATCTCAATTTCCTGATGCTCACTCTCTCATGTAAAGCAACTCTCCCCATGGCGTGATGCTTCCTGCCATGTGCATGTAAGCGCATTCATGTTGTGGTCTGCTGTCCCCTGTCGCATCAGCAGCTGCCCAGCAACGCCACCAGCCACCCCCGCCCCCCCCAAGGCTGCGCTTAACGGCTTCACGTGTACACTGATTGCCGGCCTTTGCTCTTGATGCTGATGGGTCGTTCGGCGGTACAACAGCACGCACATGCCTCAGAAAGTAGTCTCGGGAGGTAAAGAGGAAGCAACATTACGAAGCAAGGACCAAGAGGGCCTGAGGCCCGGACAGCCTATGTCCAGACGGAGCCTGGCAGGGTTGGGTAGATTCGATTTTGGAGTAGTCGCAGTCGTGAAAGGCAGTCGATCAGAAAGTTCTCAAGGGGGCGAATGCACTTTCCTGGACCGAGAATTCGAAGTTGAAAACCAGGGAGTGCAACCCTCCACTTGGTTACAGATTGCCCTGTCCCAAGGTTCCTAAACGCGTCCTTGCTGGGTATTCGAACTTCAATAACTTCAATGTTGGGTCATTACTCTGTGCCCAAAAAGATTGAGTTTCATGCTTCGCCACAGCAGAGGTGCACCCATTGCAAGCTCTAGAGTTGCAAAATCGAAAATTTACATGACCACTTCCAGATTGCAAGGAAATCAAAAGTGTATCTGCTGGAGCAGAAGGAAGGGCAAAGCAGCAGATCGTTTCGATGCGATTCGCGAAATCAAAGTTCAAAAGCTTTATAAAACAATGCACCCCATCTCTCAAACGACAGTCGATCAGCATCGCAATCCCTTCACGCCCACCCAGGCCAATCCCAGACGGGGACAAGAGTGCCGTTGGATGCCTCATTTCTGGTTCTCCGGCATTTATGCCGACAGTGGACATGTGTAAGCTAGTCACGAAGCTGTGTACTCGCCAGCAGCGCACATTCCCAGCCGCGCCTGGAAAAAACCATCTGTCTTGGGCATCCTGGGCGCAGGTCACGCGCACAAGCCACAAGAGCCACACAGAAAAGCTCAACTCTCAGAAGCAAAAAGCGGACTGACAAAGGACAGTCCAGCTTTGAGAAAGACGTGCCGAATCCATGCTTGAAGATTCTGTGGATTTGATCGTGGCTATTGAAACTCGGGTTTCCTTCTGCTTCCTTAAGCTGGTTCATGTGCAACTTGCCACGCAGCCCCGCAAAACCTGCTACCCAAAACAGGCGACAGGTTGTGTCGGCCAAAAAAAGGCCCCAAACCCATCGCGAGAGCAAAGGGTTTCGGCATGTTTCGGCACTACGACTACGACTACTACGACTGACTGACGACCACGATCTACAACGACGACAAGAACAACTGGCACTCGTTACACCATTACTGCTGTGAAACTGCTCAGTGGTAGCTGGTAGCTGTCATCATCAGCAAAAATATTAGAGCATTGCTTCTGGAATTTTCAACCATAAAAAGCGCTGCTTACAACACTTGTTGAGCACGAGACAATGCGTTTTGTAGGCCAGGATCGGCAACGGTGCCGTGTGGAGCAGGCCAAAGCTGGCACGACATTAAGTAACACACGGTGATAGGAGTAACGCACCAACATGTAGCTACGTAGCTTATATAGCTGCAGCAATGGCTTCCGCAGCGCTGCTTCGTTATCCATGTGCCGAGCCCTCACTTGCGCCCGTGAAATCTGCAATGGTTGCGGAGCAGCTGAGCCGAGCAGAGCTGAGCAGACATGAAGGGGCGGAGAGATGGCGGAGAGATTGCAGGGAGCAGGGAGCCTTGAAAAACACCATGTGGCATGAGTCTGTGGGGGCCGGACAGCCAGGAGTCCAGCTTCGCCCTCATCTCACCCTTACCCTGGTCCTCCGTCAACTGAGAGTTTCAAACCATAGCCATGGCGAAGAAGATTTCGGGGGAGCCCTCAAGATGTCCTGGATGGATTGCAGCCATTCGGCCTCCTCCTGGAGGGATCACAGACAGCGGTCGCTCAAACTCTCAGACTCGGAAACACGAAGTGGAAACACTGAAAGCCGACTGCGAGCCACCTCAGGAGTCATATGGCCGCCGTTCAACAACAAAGGACGCGCTGTGGGAACTTCGAGCCCAAAAATCACCATGCGTCGAGGAGATTCAGCTTCATCTCCGGCACGCTTGAAAAGCTAGCTGCAATCCATCTACAACCTGCAAACTTCATCGAGCTCGTGAATCTAGCGCAGGTCTCCAAGAACACACGCAGAAAACGCCATTGGACTCACTGGCTGCCAGGGCACACTCAGCGCGAAGAGCCTCCAGCAGATGGCGTTAGTTCCCGGTTAGTGACCGTCAATGTTTCCCAATTTTCCCGTTCTGCCAGGCTTCAGAGGCCTCTTCTGCGAGGGATCGCGCACCAAGAAATGGCGAAGGTGAAGATCGCCTCAAAATGTGGGCGAGCACGTCGAACTTCCATCGCTTCCGCTGTGAGTGATCCAAAAACAAGTCAAAGCTTTCCGAGTCTTGCAGATCCCTTCCGAGGTGATCGGGGTGTGCTGGGTGTACTAGCGGAGTGTCCCGGGATGCACATGAGGCGGCTGGGTATGTGGCATGCTCATGCAGAAAGATATGCAATACCACAAAGAGAGATGCCGCTGCGGGGCTCTTGCAACTCTGAACTCTCGGAAGCTGACCATGATGCCGGAGGCTGCCCCTTGCCCGAAGAGGTCGCTACAAGACTATCCGCCGCAGTGCTGCAACACGCTCAGGCCATGGCACATGGACAGGGTGCAGGGGATCGCGCCTCCCTAGCACCTGTGCAAGATTAGTGATAAGTGCAGCTGCAGAACCAGTTGTCGTCAAACCACTTTCGGCGCATTTTTGCGGCCGAGGTGCTGTCTGGGAGAGGCATCGTGTGGCGAGTAGCCGGTGTCTGGGCTTGGACCGTATACCCCACCGAGGGGGGAACGTGGCTGTGGTGGCTGGGGTGGCTGGGGTGGCTGGGGTGGCTGGGGTGGCTGGGGTGGCTGTGGTGGCTGCGGCTGTGCTCCGTAGCTGGTCGCTCCCATGGACCGGCCTCTGCCGAGGGCGGTGCACGATCCGCACACTGCAATCCCTGCAGCCTGCCAGGTTCAAGTGCTCCGGTGCTCCGGCGACACGATTCCTATTTTTGATTCTCATGGCCACCACATGCCAACACGCCTCACGCAACCCTGCAATCTGCCTGACTCAATTTTACTTGCGGTTCTGCAACGGATCAAACCTTGAAAAGTCGATGCCGGGCACCCGTACATGCACCAGCAGAGCGACACGGATCAAACTGACAGGCCTTGTCCTCGCTGAGAAGTCGCGGTCTCACAACGAGCGAGCAGGCAAAGCTGTGCGACTGTGCGATACACAATCTCGCACAAAGGCGTGGACACCATACATCTCTTTGTCAGTGCAGAGCACATTTATCAATTATGATTCATGCATTGCTCCACAGTCCGCACAAGGGCCCATCGCCTTCTGCCTGTCTCAAACTCTGTTGGCGCAGCACGCCTGCAGAAATCGCACAGCATTGCAAAGGCATGACTGCTAGCAGCTCCCAAACTCAAAACTCGAACTCTCGTAGTCTTTTCCTACATTTGCCAAATCACACGCACCACACAATCCTTTTGCTGTCGCAAGCGATAGTCGCACAAAATGTCTCCGCGGCGATAGGCCATCTTCCCAGCAAGGCGAGTCGTGCAGCGCTGCACTGCCAGAGCCAGGATACACTAAGTGACACGAAGATCAGCATCCAGCTTTTGTAGACCACGTTCGTGCCATGTGAAAGAGCGAGCTCAGCAGAGGCTTGGCTCACTCTTGGATTGTCACCGCCTCCGGTGCGGCCAAGAACTCATCCTCACCCACGACAACATCTCCCAGAAATCTTCGGATGCTTCTCACGCCTTCCAGATGTCCTGCAGATGCAAGTGTTCAGAGAGCGAGGAGCCTCACTTTGAAACTCGTACACACCATCATGACCTGCAAACCCTCTGGATCCTGCACGTCCATTGAACGAGGAAACGCCGGACTCCACTACCCTCGTCTGGAAAAGTAAGTAGAAGGAGTCTAGAGCCTGCCAGGTCTGCAGCAGTTCCACCAAGCCGCTGCCACCAATACAACATGCACTGTGCATTCCACGTGCTTGCCATGTAGCTGTTGCCATGACGCAGTAGTCCTCACTTAGAGACTTAGAGGCAAGTGAGCATTGCTAGACTGCTAGACTGATCCGGTGTAGTGGGCCAAAGCAATCAAGACTCTGTGTTGATGCCAGTGATGACCACCTCATCAATCTTCCGCTCACGAAGGTATCTCTCCAGGTCCGTGCCACCACCAAAGCAAGAGTACCTCTTTAAGTCTTTAACAGCACTTTCAATCAAGGCAAGCACTTTGTGCTTTGATGTACTACTGCATACCGCAACGACCTGGATGGTTGGCTTAACACCGCTGGGTCAAGGTCATCTCGGCATCTTGTGTGCCCGTGATTTGCGTTGGCACTCAGGCCGCGGCTGATACTTTTTCACAAAGTCCTTGCAAGAGACTAAGGCTGCTCTCGTCAAACACGTCAATGTTCCTACAAGGTCCTTGTGCTCCTAATTGCTCGAACATATCCGAACCCACTTCGTAGCCGAGGCTCGAGCCCAAGGCCTTGCAACTCAGGGATCAACTCGGCTCCAGGGGTCCCCGCATGGCCAATGTCTGGATACATCTCTGCTAAAGATGAAGCGGGGCCACCTCAAGAATCAAACAGGTGTCAGGATGGGAGGCAGGCGATACGCATGGCAACCAGTCATAGTGGGGCTTCTCTTGCTGGCCTTTCTCAAACCACAGATGCGAATCGATCAGGGCTTCCTCACTTGCTGCGCATGCATGCAAGTGCGTGAATAAACGGGATTCAGGTGCCACTAGAAACCCTTCATCACATTGCGCCTCTCTGTCCAAACTGGTTAGCCCAAGCTGCAAACTGCCCACTCTGCGCAAGCTTCCTGATGGTGTCAATGACCTCCTTTTTCCTGTAGGATATGTTGGCAACCTGGGCTGAGAAGAACGGTAACGCAGCGGATTTCATTCATGGAGCCCCCGATCCCAGTGCCTGCTCTACGGTCATGTCCACCACCACCAGGGCCCGCCGCACAGTGGCATCGGCCAGGCCAAGGAGCAGCGCCCAACAAAAGCACCTCATCTAAACCTCCCTACTCCTCCCTACTCCTCCCTCACCTCCTCGTCGTCTCTCCGACCTCTGAGCCCAAAGGTTCTGCGAAAAGGAGCTCGTTTTCGGGGCCTTGCTCCGTGTCCCGGCGTCGTGCCTCCAAGAGCCGGCCCGTCTGAACGCCTGCGTGGACTGGCTGGTTTTTTCGGCTGTGGTAGCCATCGGAACACATTTCCCCGCTGCAGCTAGGTCACAGAAGGCCATTGAGAAGGCCATCCTGGTCCAGCTCAGCTAGACAAAGGAAAAGTGTTGCAAATGTCAAAAGAGGCTCGGCCCGACACCACGGAGTCAATCTCTGCCTGCAGGAACTGATCGCAGGGGCTCGTCCACATGGGACCTGGACAAGCACTGTCCGGCCACACTTGAAGCTAAAGAGCAGACAAACCATACGCCAGAGCACCCAACAGCCATGGACTGAGCAGCCTGCTTTGCCCATGAGCACAAGTAGTTCCTTTTGATGTAGGGGACACCGAGAAAGCTTGCCAAGTGAGTCTTGAAATCTGCCGCGCTCCGGGGGGAACAAAATGGGATGGGCTTGAAAGCAATATTGCATGATTTATGCCTTTTTGTCTTCTCGCTTTGCTGAGAATCTCCACTTCTTCTTGAGCCATCAAACATGAAAAAAAAAACGGGCACCCTCGCGCTTCAGAGATGTGAAGGTGAACGGGCAGAACTCCATTTCCAACCACTCAGCGGCATCTCTCGAACTAGCTTCTCCACCTGTGGCAGACCTGCCAAACGCAGGTTGCCGCCATGGGCGGACAATCTAACGTCCCACGGGGCTATTTACAAGCTGCTCCTTAGCAGCCATCCCGACTTCAGGACCAGTTCGGCAACTTGTCGGATGAGAGTTAGATCGAAGACGTCCGCACCGGTCACAGACTGCGACGACAGGAACAAACAAGCCACACGTCACAGAAATGTAATGACATGCACCTTGCTGCGGATCCTGGACTCCATGTCAACCCACACCGAGGCATCCCGATGATGCTCCTGCGAAGCAATCTATGGTAGCAGTGCTCTTCATATCGAGTCGTTCAAGAACTGGCGACGAATCTCTCAAGAACTAAGAGCCTCTAGCAACCCCTAATTGGTATGACCCCCTGTCCTGGCAAGCAGCGGCCATGCCCTCCAGCTGCTGAAGCACGCTGTCTGGTCCCAAACCACCCGCAAAGCCAAAGCGGCGCACAACTGGGCCAGGAGCACACGCATCACGACTGTGCAGCTGACTAAAAACGCTCTGGCTATAGAGGCCAAAGAGGGGAGCTCAAGTCACGGTGAAGGATGCCTTTGGGCGGCGCGGTCCAGCTCCCCGGTGCCACACCCAGACCACAGGATGCATCGAGAAGCACCGCCAAATTGGGCCTTGAGGTTTGCTGGGCAACAAATCCTTGTTGTGGTTTCCCACGTGTCTCGCTGGGCAACACCTCTGAAAGATTTGAATGCTTCGATCCTGGTCCCTAAGCCCTAAACCAATAGCCTATACTGTAAGCCGAGATGGACTGCCATTCCTTGCATCTAGATACCGAACGCCTTGTGAGTCATGAGACCTCTTGGCCAACTGAATTCGTACCCAAGCGGCTAGAGCTCCAAGGGCCAGACCCCAAAATACCACACTCTCCCAAACCCTACTAATCCTCAAGCACAACTCAAATAAGACGGATGCGAACCTTCCTGGTCAAGTGCAGAAGCAATCTGAAGGACATGTCCCTGAAGTACAAGCTCCTGAAACCACCGTAAGGCATTGGCGGCGCAGGCTCGGAATGGAACAGGGCTCTGAAGAGCTCCTGCGTCTCCTGCACTTCCCCCCGAGACTCCCCCCCTGCACCCTCACTTTTGTGCACTGAGGAGAGGATTTTGGATGAACGGAGGGTTCTCAGAAGTGCCGGGTGCCATCTATGCACCTCGTTCACCTGGAGAATAAACTCGACGCTGGGCAACGCAGCTGCCAGCTCTCGCAGACCGCGAGCGGCCGTTTCTGGCTGCCAGTCGGAGGCCTGATTAGCCTGATGTGGAACTGGATGCAGAAGCGCTGTTGAAAGCCATGCAGGTAACTTCTACAAAAGTATGGAAAAACAGCTTAAAGCCAAGCTGACTGTGCTTGAGCTTTGTCCCAACACATCTGTCCCTATCACCCGACCTTGGTCGGGTTGAGCTGCGCACGCCCAAAGCCCAGAAGAGCATGGAGCCCAGAGATGTGGGCAACGTCACCAGCCAGTGCCCTTCCAGAACGAACATATTCAATGTAACCCTGGGACTCAACAACACCTGAGAAGCATTGCCTGAGGCAATCCTGTCCGCAAAGATGCGCCGCCAGGCGAAGCTTTGCCCCGGGTAGCTGGGGGTCCTCGCCTGAAGGACTTGCAGTAACAGCTATTGCGGTAACAGTTTGCAGTGTGCAGTAGCAGTCCAGTTTGCACATGTACAGACTTCGAAATGCCAGAAGATGGCCTCGTGCTAACATGCCCAAGCGTTTCAACAGCGGTGGCGAGGCATAGCGAGGCTCACCCTGGCGATCGGGTCGTAGCAGCACGCCCCACTCAATCCTGGCAATGACAAAACCGGCACAGTCCTGAGATGCAGCGCTGCATCGCACTAGCAGATTTCGTTTAGTTGCATGCGGGGCTCCAGTGTCCGGGAAATTGCTGATCCAACTTCACCAGTTCTTCCCTGGGCTGAACTGTTCAGATCTTAAACCTCCGCACTTTGCTTGACTGGAAAGCACGGGGGAGCAAACCGAAAGTAGCCGAAATCTACGGCAATCGGTGGAGTCCCCGACCAACTAGCAGGGGTAGGCAGGAGATTGTCGGCACACTGCCAAATTGCGAAGAAGCAGCAGGTTCACGGAGTCGTCCACACCACAAAAGCCAACAGTGTGCAGCTTCATGGCCAGGTGCGGAACGCATAAGACGGAATAGAACCCCCAAAAGAAGTCTCGATCCTGGCATTTGCATCTTTGATACAGCGATACAGAGATATTAGCAGCATTGTGTTTTTTGTAGGCTTGCTCGATCCGAGTGATGAGAGCGGCAACATGATACGGCCAGGTGCATCTGCAGAAACGTTTGATGGCCCGCATAAACTAACGGAGCCCACGTCGAATCTTGCTTCACAGATGAGCACCAATGCCACTCGCACGTGTTTTCGCGATGTGTTCGAGGCTTGGTGGAGTTACAGGCCAGCAAACCTCCTACACCACTACCAGGAATGTCCTGGACGGCTGGCAAGTTAGAGCCAACCTAATGGCACAGGTGGCGTGAAAGCACAGGATCTCACTCCGTGAGAAGGTAACAGGGGATGTTCTGTGCTCCAGAGCCTGCATACAATCAATGCAAAGCCCAGTCTTCGAAGCGTGAAACGACTTCCAAGCCATTGGCAAGAAGGTCTGTAGTAATGTTTGGCGTTTTTTTCGCAGTTGGAGCAGCCGGCTGTCCCAAAAACTGTGCACACACGCATCTTCCCAGAAGAGAGAGATGCCATGAGATATCAACAGCGGCTCCAACCCTGGCCATGCCAGCATGGCCAGGTATGCAACGATAATCACCTAGAGCGCCGCCCCCCCAAGTTCCCAAGATGGCCCTCGCGTTGCAAAAGGAGCCCTTGGAGCTCCCACACCAGCTCTCAAGTGTTATCCACAGACTCTACACATCTCTACAATAACCTATATCGTCTACACCCTTCGAAAAGAACTTGCGAGGCGGCCCCCAAGAAATGGCGCAAGTGCGGGATGGATACCACAAGGTCCCAACAAGTTGCAGTGGGGTAACCGCCCGCATTAAGTAGAAGAACATGGGCTCGAGATGCAATTGATCGTCCAGCACTGGCTCTGTGACATGCAATTGAAGACCTCACTGAGGTCTTTTGCAAAGAGTATTTGAATGATTGGATTCCTACTGCACAAGGCCATCCACGATCACACGTGTAATGTTGCGTGAACTAACAAGTGCTACTTTCAAGTGTGACTCGTTTCGATATTGTATCTTGTCGCGTGCTTGATGAAAGCTGCCACCTATTTTGCCAGTGGCCTCGAACAAAGTGCATGGTCTTCCGGCCTCTGTGATCACTTTGCCTTAGCGTCGACCTGAGCGACTCGCGTCTCGGCCATGAAACCCATGCCCCTTTGCATAAGAAGTGCTGTCTGGCCTCCGAATGCTGTCAAGGGTCCCGTGAAACATGCGTCACTTACCAGCCAGATACTGGAAGCCGGTAGAGAATCCCTTTTTCAGACGCACCTGGGCGAAGTTAGCCATGACTTGCAGCATGCCCCTCATGTGCCCCAGAGCATGAAGTATGCTCACGGACGACGCCTCAACTGTCAACTTCCTAGCTTGGCTTCTTGTCAGCAGATGATGTATTTGTGTGGCGTCCGGAACCCCTTCTCAAGAGCTCAGGTACATCGTTAGCTGTACAATCAAGGACGTGATGCGCCTCACAAAGGATCGAAGCATCAAGTCTAGGTGAGCAGCTGTAATGGACTTACGCCGCACTTGCTCTGCGGGATCTGGAAGGACTGCCTCGTCGCGCCTCTCTATCATCCTGAGCAGCTGCTGTAAAACTGTCCGGTTGACAGACAAACAAGTACACCTGATGATGATTCCATCGAGCACGTGCAGCGTAGCGGCCACATAGGCAGAAAGCTTTTGATGGTGCTGGAGACCTGGTCACCTGGCAGGAGAACATGGCACTATGCAGTGGCAGAACTCGTAGGAGATGAACTCTTGGCCAGGGCCTTGTATCACATCAGTGAGCATGCCCTCCTGTTCTTCCAAGCTCTCGAGCCAGACCATGAATAGCCTGCAACGAGTGAAGGGATCGGAGCGCTCTTTAGAACTTTAGGCTTGCAGATCCGTTCAGCCCAACGAGAGCAATCCGCACTGGTTGAGTGGTCGAGTGCCTGCAATACTGAGCAACGATGCTCGCGACTGGTCTTACCTCGGGGCGCAAGTGCCGAAAAACCTTCGCTCATTTGGCATTCTGGCTGCTGGCTGCTGCAAGCCGCCATCCGCATCCATGAAAGAGAACAGCAGAACCATGCCACCGAGCAGCAACATTCAAAATGTTCTCAAATGCCTTCGTCAAAGATGTCAAGTCCAGTGAGCACAAGTGCGAGAGTTCACCAACACCAACGACCGTGTGCCGATACCATCACCGTTTACGTTGTCGATCCTGTACCAAGCAATGGTTCAGCCTGCGGGTCAATCAGAAGCACTTCGCAGTCGGTGTGGGCTTTGGCTTCCCCGACGTGGTACCTTGCCACATCGTGCCAGACAAGCCGTCTCAGAAATCTTCTGCAGTCTCCTAGAGGTCCTATAGCCTTCCCACGAGCTCCCAACCAGTTCTCGGTCCACAGCGACGGCTCAGCAAGCCAATCCTCACCCTTGTCCACATACTCCTGGCAATGTGCGCCACCATATGCCACCATGCATTTATGCCACAATGTGTGTGTGCGCACGATATGCTCTCTGCGCGGCGTGATGCTGGCCTTGCACTCCCCGCTCTCAAGAGTTCGGACGTACTCAAGACGACCAAACGCCTCCGGCTACACAGCGTGCTAAGATGTGAGGGAGTGCTTTGCAGTAAAGCAACCAATGCAACGTCTCATGTTCGAGGAGACTTCTGAAGCAGAAGCACAATTCGCTGGTCTGCATCTCAACGATCCCTCCGGCGATGTTCTCATGTTGTGGCATGGCAAAAGCCGAGGCCCAGGCCACAAAGTACATGCCTGGAATGGCACGGCAAAGAATGCCGAAATAGACGTGATTGCAAGATTAGCACAATTATTGCGACAATGTCAAGCCCCAGCAAGTTTAGGGCCCTTACTGGCAAAGCTGTATTGCAAGCTAGTCACAGGTTGCATGCTGCTCTGGCAGGAAAAGTGTGTCCCCCTGTGCCATCTCCATGTGAGAGACCGACTCCTGGAAAGGATGCACACCAACGCCTGGGGAGTGCATTATTTTATCGTGGCAGTGCTTCATACACCATTGAAACATGTGTCCTTGGCCAGGCGGTTCATGGTAATGAACGAGAACCTCGGGGCGAATGAGTATTGTTCTGGGCCTCCTTGTGCCTCCTTCCAGATTTGCTTCCCTTGGACACATTGCTGAATCGAAGCGGCTCGTTGAGGAAATTGAACAAGGGGTGCACTTTCCTTAGGTGGGGGAGGCCATCTGAGGCCATCTGAGGCCATCCTCGAAGCTTCAAAAAGGGGCGGCTCAACATGATCACAACCTGACGAACGGAGCTTAAAATGTTGCTTGCGAGCTTCATATGGGGCTGGTTGATGGTGGACTGAAGCTCCTCCATCCTGAGATGACCAAGAAGCAGAGTAGACTTGTGAAGTGCCTCGATATGCCAAGCGACAGCTGCTTGGACAGCAGGGAAAGGACCTTCACCTGGTTGATGGACATCGTTTTCTGCTGCCGGGTATAAGCGTACTCCACGAATCCTGAGTACATTCTAAGCACAAAGTGCAACGACACCACGCCCCACGACGAAGGATGCCCCAGGTTCCAGCTTGCTGACAAGCGTCGTTGGATTCGGGCAGCCAGTACATGGTCGACCGAGTTCTGGTTCAAGAATCGCCGCATCTGCCAGAAGTCTTTGGAGGCCTTGTATGACACTGCCACCATCATGGGCATCCTGACGACACACGACACTGCCCCACCCCGCAGTCGCCTCTTCGGACATGGCCCGCAGTTGGCCAAGGCTTGCTGTGATGCTGCCCACAACATACGCAAAGCCGACCTCGCAAACAGCAAGGCAACACAGAACGTCGGCTCGCACCGGCATGGCTCCCCGGCTCCCATGAACTTGCATGATCGCAGCGCAGCTCCCAAGGTCGGCACCAAAGCAAAGATCACCACACCGATGGTGAAGCCCCGTTCAACCTCGTTTGTCGGAGTGACATCCATGCCTGAACAGGGAAGCAGGGACGAATCAGCCGTGCCATGAGCTCCCCGAAGCCTGCTGGCGTGAATTGGGTGAGGCTCCAATGCAAGGACACCAGATACCTGTCAAGACATTTGTATCATTTGTTCACCTTTTTTTCGGAGACGCCAAGTTCATGGCTTGAGTTGCACCAGAAACTTCTGCACCAGATCAGCTCAGACCCGGACAGATGTACCCAGTCGTAAGCTTCCAATCTCCATGTGTCGCGCAGCGTGTCAACCCACGTGTTCGTGCCTGGCACGCACAATCGAGAGATAGTGAGATACTGCAGGAGACGGCTTGCGTGCAATTTAGACCATGCGTCGGTCCTGGTTGCTGCAGGTCTGTCAAGGCATACCAGGCACAAGCGATAACGTGGTTGACCTCAATGTGCGAAGCAATAAAGCAATGCACGAAGCCATGCTGGCTTGTCGTTCCCACGAGCTCGCCTTAAATATTGCTATACTGGCCACTGCTAGTATGAAGGGCGGCAAAAAAACCCTGGCAGATGGAAATGTGTCCGTGACAGTCCAAGTGGCTGTGAAAAGTAGCAGCATCATCTTAAAGATGTTGAAAAGCACCTGATGGAGTGCCGGTAGCACTGAGTATACCAATTGATTATGTAAGCTGCCTCGCACGACATGGCACGTCCCGGCTGAGACATCTGTAAGAAGCAAAAGGCAAAGGGGACTTTAGATACCACCAGACTGGACCATACACCATAAGGCCTGGCCACGAGCTGGAGCAGATCTTTATGATGGCATCTTAATGGAAGGCAAGCTGCACTATAGTATTCAGAGTCAAGGGCATCTTCGATTTTCTCGAAGAGACCTGCAGGTTCACACACGTGAATCTGTAAAGTAGCAAGTGGAGCCTCCAAAGCCACTTGGCAGCCAAGTAGCGCTTTAAGCGTACAAGTCTCAACAAGCCTTGGTGCAGTAGATGAGCATGACCCAGTAGCTGAACTCACCATCAAGGTGGGCCCGGGATGACAAACTATACAATTCATCTAGCAGGATGCTAGACCGCAAGCTTGATGAAGTGCAAGCAAGGCTCGGATTACACGCGCAAGCCTGCAAGCAAACATCCAACTTATGAGGAGCAGATTGACCCTCAGCTGTCAATGATTGTGAACGTGCTCCCGGGCACGGAACCCGACACTGCCCTCACTTCATGACGAGCGAGGCATGCAAGGAAGGTCAAAGAAGTGTCAAGTCTCAGTTCCAGCCTCACGACTCGCAGCATTCGAACCTAGGCGACGGTGTGCACGTTGGGAGAAGTAATTCTCAGGTCCCTGTTTTGATCTGGAGCAAGAAGTCTCTCTGAGCCACCTCGTTGCCCGAATCCGACGCTATGATGGTGAAGACCTCGGTGTCACTTCTGGCTCCTTCTGGCTTGCACACGACTCACGGCAAGGAATCGATCAAGCTGTCAGAAGCCAAGGCATGTGCCCAGTCTGGTCCAAGGACCACCAGGTCCACGATCTGTTCAAGGCTTTACACTGTCAGGATATACAGACAGCAAAAAAGCACTTGCTCGTCTTATACTCATCCTCCGGCCACATGTTTAAGGTTTAAACATTCCCTAAATTGAGCACTCCAGCGATGAGCAGACCCGGGTGAGGAGTTCAAGGAAGAGAAAAGAGCCCGAAGAGGAGAATAGCGCTGAGCTCTTGGTTTAACAAGCCCACACCACCGGGTGGCGAAAGCCAAAACGGCATCCAGTCTTGGAAGCTCCCAGTAATGCTCGGTTGGGAATGCGAGCTGCTCTTCACATCTGCTTCAAGTCTCGTGCAGCCAGGTTGCGAACCAAGTCTTCATATAACGCAAGACCTTGATTGCCAGGACGTGGCTGCATGCTGGAGGCCTTAGCCCTGGCTCAGATTCTTTCCAGTCGAGTTGCCCCTTCTGAAAGCACGCATGCTTTGCACAACCTTCTCTGCAGATTTTGTGCCGGGAAACAATCTTTGATGGATCCATGACCGTGATGCCTTCCTCCACCTGGCACAACAGGCATAATATGCAATTATGACCAACGTCTGGTCGAAAACCGAGCAGCTCACGGTCCATGTCCGATTCAAGCGCCCCGAGGTCGGGGCGAACCCCGTGGTAAGCGATGCTCCCACATTCAGCGTCCAATAGATCAACGTGATCCTGACAGCTTTGGCGCGTTGATCTGCGATGATCTCTGTGGCGCTGCGGAGCTTACACTCTGGTACTGTAACTGCATCCCAGTCGATGACTGCAGCTCAGCGGCCAGTCCATCGTAAGGCCGGCCGTTGATTCCGGTGGACTTAGAAACCAGTGCCGATGAGTTCTGACGGATTGCACAAAGCTTATTTTGCCGCAGCAAGTGGTCCCCATGTGGCCCTACTATGTCCAGAGTGCACGGTGAGCGGCTCAAACGCTTGAAGCGGCACCGCAAACAGGTCGTACATGATCAAGAGACCTCCGACCATGTCCTGACACCAGCTTGCCGTTGTCAGGTCTACGAGTCCTGCTGCCCATGAATGGTCTCGTTAGTCAGCCCCGGTCCCAAACCAAGCGGTGAAGACTGCTGGGATAAGAGATGATGCGTCGTCTCCAGCTTTCCATGGCCTGGCATGTGCTTCTCAAACCCCCATTCCTTGCTGAAACCACCGGAGACCGCATATGTTCAACCGCTGAGCTCAAGGCTTCAGACGTGTAGATCTCTTCCTGTTTCGCCTGAGTCTGTACGACTACTCTGCATCTGTCCCACTCTCGTGGGCCGAGCTTGCACGAACTGCCAGTGACCAACGCCAGAATCTACGTAGCACCCTGAACCCTAAACCCTAAACCCTAAACCCTAAACCCTAAACCCTCCTAAAGACTCTTCAAGGCCAGAGCTGAGGGAGAGATATCATCGCCGTCAAAAGATTTGCCTTGGTTTCTCAAGAAAGAGCACACAAGATCCATCCCATGGGGGGGCCACCGTCCGCAATGTACTAGAATTAGTAGGCTTTAGGGTTTAGGGCTTAGGGTTTTAGGGTTTCGTGGTCATAACCGTAACATCAGAAGTGAAATGAAGCGTTACTTGGCGGTGAAGCGGCTCTTGCTGGCTTGTCTGCGCGTGACCCGCATGGTGGTCCTCAGCTGACACAGGTGCTCTCCGAAGCTGACGCTGCCGGATCAAAATATAAACCAAAAAGGGACAAATAGAACAATAAACAACCGAGGGTTTAAGGTTTAGGGTTTAGGCTTCAAGGTTTAGGGCTTAGGGCTTAGGGTTTAGGGTTCTTTTTCTTATTGATCCCTCTTTGTTTTTGTTTGATCCCTTTTTGTTTTTTGACCCTAATTATCCGGCAAGCTGGGGGGTCCCAACGCTGTCCTTGTCCATGTGCTACCTATTTCCGACAATGAAAGCCCACACCAGTTGAATTCCAAAGGGATGCTCTCATCCTTGGGTTTCAGAGCCAGGCCACACTTTATTTTCCGAAGCCCACAGCCGGCGCAAAGGAAAGCGCTCAGCGCTACCTCACCAAAAACTTTCTACAAAAAGGGCAGAATGTCGCAGTGGTTCCATGATGTTCCATGAGGTTCCATGAGGTTCCATGAGGCTCCATGAGGTTCCATGAGGCTCCGTGGGTCCTGGGCTGCCGTAGATCCGCAGACTGGCAGAAATCCCCCGAATAAGTGCCTAAAGTTTGCCCCCCCGCGCCTTTGGACCGGTGTGCTCTGACTGACATGCCCGAAACGGCCGACACCGCGGTGAGGACATGAGGCACGGCCGACTCCTGGGGAAATTCGCTCAGCGAAGGAAATTCCTCTCATGGAGCAAAAACTAGAAGTGGCATTGAGAGCACGATGCTGCAATCCCTGCCGCCTGATCATCTTCCAGGATGGACGCGTCACTGTCCGTACTTCGCGGAGTTACATCCTTGCAATGTGCTTAATGACATGCGTTTGATGTCAGCTCCTGGTGATCGCGTAACGATGGCCTAGGACCGGGACGACCTTTGCTGTACTACACTGTAGCTGTCAATGTCGCTTGGGCTTTGAAATCGGTTTCTCTGAGAGCGCACTGGAGAGAAAAGCCTGCCAAGCTTCTATGTCGCCTTTGAGCCTCCGGGGCATAGCCTGACAGCAACATCAACTTGTACAAGTCTTGGCAATGCAGAACTTCTTCGTTTGTACTGCAGAGAAAAAGTGACTTCAAGACAGGCCGGTTGGACGCTCTCCACAGTCCTGAAAGGATGCAATCACCAAAAGCAACTTGACAACTTACTTCCTTACATTCGCCTTCTGGCCACCACCAGTGCTGCGTGCCAGTGCAGATGCAAGATTGCTGCAGGCGAGGAGCAACAGATTTGCAGGCCGTGGCACTGGCGGGGAAGTGATCTCTTCCACGCAGATGCCTTAGCTGCTAACTCTCTCCACCAATGGTCCACGGCACAAGCTGAATGCGCTTCTTCGACAGGTCTGATCCCGTGATGTCACTGCAGCCAGCAGGCTGGAACTGCTACAGATTGTGTCTGACTGGACTGGTGGTCGTACGCGCGTCCCCCACTTGGAGTCCTCGTTCACCACGTTTGGTAGCCTCACATGGGCCATCAGCCGCTGTTGAAGTCTACTGAAAATGTTCTCATGTCAGCTTTCATCCGCCTCACCGGCATCAGCCATTCTAAGGCCAAGACGAAGTGTTCAAACTACAGCTGCACTTGGGGCAGGTCAGCTCCTGGCGAACCTTTGGTGTTGCTCAACATGGTCTGGATCGATACAAGCTGAGCCAACCACATCAAATGCGGCCAACCAATGGCTTGCAGGGTACATTTTCGACGTCTTTCGTCAGCCACGTGGGAACAGTGCGATTCAGCTCCTCATTGGCAACATGTGGCAACCTTGTTTACACTAAGACAGAGACAGTGCCACAAATGTTGCCCGCGCTCCTCTTCATGGCATTCGTTGAGCTGATTCAGCAGCCGCTGGAAGCGCTGAGAAGACCGCAGAGGAGGCGAGGCCATTGCGACCGCTCTTCTCGCTGCACTTTGTGCTCTAGTGGAAGGGATGCGCATCTAAAGCTACCAGTAAGTGACATAAATGTCCAGGTATAGCGGCTGAAGGCTTGGATTGTGTGGAGCTTCTGCCGGGTCTATACGAAGGCCCGCTGGGCCCGTTGAAATATGTTGGAGGGAATGTTGCCATGTTCTGAACGTTCGAGATATGGAAGCCTGCGTATGGAAGGTTTGGGACACATCCGGAACACCTCCAGTGCCATGGTAGCGGGGTACAAGCCAAGACAATCAAGGCACTCTTGTTCCTTCAAGCACGTGGCTTCGCACCGCCTTTGGTGGGGTGCGATCTGAGATTTCGAAGCTTGGCACTTGCCGGGATTTGATCATCCTGGCAGATTTGCTGCGAACTTTGCCCCTTGGAGTTTCAAGAGTGGCATCTCGGGACTCGTGGGCTCTCCTGCGAGTCTTCATCCTGGTCCTCCGGGTCTTTCTGCCTGTTCAGCAGCACCTTCGTGGGTTTAGAAAGACATCTTCAGGCCACTGCTGCAACAAGCTGGCTCCACCTTTGACATGACATGTAAGGGTGACGATGCTGTGCACACCCTGCCACCCCCTGCCTGTAGATCTTGCCCATGTTTGCTCATCATGTTGCCCTCGTCCTCGCCTTGCAACCCGGTTTCTAGTTCTCTCTCTCGCTTGGGGTACGAACACAATGGTCTAGTGCTTACGCTCAATCGCGGCTGGTCTCGGGGCCTGTATTGCACAGAGAAGTGACACACCATGGTTCCCTGGAAGCTGCAGAATCTCACGGCAACTTCGCGCCCACCACTGCAGAAGGGCTTGGGACCCACTGCACTGGGCAAATGCCCATAAGTGGCTTCAGAAAGGGGACCCCATTCGAAACTATTTGAACTTTCAAAAATTCTCAGCACTCGGAACTGTTCCCCCACTTCGAAGCTGAGAAGCTGAGAAGCGAAAAAGGAATCGTAGACAAGGGTGGCGGGATTCGAAGAAAAAAGGGAGGACTGCCCAGCATACTCACCACAATTTCAGACAAATTGGCGTTTTGAGTGGCCCACCATTTCAACGATCTTGCACCCTGCCCGGGGCATCGATTGCAGCTCTCAGTTGGGAAATTCAACCCGAGGCATCCTTGCCATCCTTGGCATGGAGTCATTCGCTTCGACGGGAGTTGGATCCTTCCCTGGGGATTTGGGCATGTTTGAATGCGAAGCCGTGGTCGACATGTGACCTCAAAGCCTAGCTAAACTTGGCGGAAGGAAACTCAAGACGAGGCAGATTCAGAGAATCCACGCAGGCTCAGCAATCTCCTAGCTCGGATCCTGAAGGCAACCACAGCAATCTATTCAGTGGTCAAACTCTTCCAGACCAGGCCACTGTCGGTCGCCCCTTCTTCAGGCGCCAAGACCTGACGATCTGGTATTACAAGCTCGCGATGCTTCTCCTCGACGTCCTCCTCCAGTCAAGAGGACTTTCCATGCTTAGCTGCACAACGTGTAACGTGCTCTGGATTTTTCTCATGACCAACTTGCCAGACCGCTTGCCTTTCTTGCGGTATCCTGTGGGCATTCTGCATTGCTTTGCTGCTTCCGTTTGTTAGGCATCGCCCGCAGTTAAGGAAAAAAAACATGTTTGATTTGGAGCTTCTTGAGGAGCCCTCAGAAATCGAGGCCCCAGTTCACGTCCTCCTGGTCGTCGGAGAACTCGTCAGCAGCTTCAAAGTCCCATAAGGCTTCGCCTGACAAAACGCGGTGGCGTGTTGTGAAAACCAGGCGAAGACACATCGGCGTTCCGGCCTGTTTCAGATTTGAGCTGCTTCAGGGTGTTGGCCGTCTCAGGCACCTCCTCAACATCCTCCCCCTTCTTGGCCTAAGCATTTGGATGTGACAGTCAAGACACCAGATTCAGACACACGCAGGCTGAGATTCAGGCTTTTGCTCGCTTTCTAGCGTTCATCTTCCGATTCTCCAGGCGCTTCTCCTTCAGGTGCTCGGCCACCGACTTGAGTATGCCTCGAGGCATCTCTGGCACTGAGTTTTTTTGGGGGGAGAACTGGGGAGAACATTGGGGACACTCCACAGGCTGCTCTCCTAAAGCTTTTTGCAGCCACAGGCTCTGCCCTCAGTGTCCCAGTCCATCTGCATCAACTGTGCCGGGTGCTGCAGCAGGTCCGTGCGAACTTGCTGCTTCCTAGGCTTTGGCACACGCACTCTTCGCCCAGAAGCGTGTTCAAGCGCTCAGTGCGGTCAGGCTTCTGCTGAAACGACATTTGCTCCAGCCCTTCCAGCTCTCTGAGGCAGCGCCTAAGCCATGTTGATGATGTCGAAGATGTTGACTTCTTCACTGCAAGCTGTGACATGACGCAAACGCATCAATGACAAACACGAGACGAAAACTACCAAAGCGCCGAGGAGCGAGACACTGAGGTCCTTGTTGACAGACTTCAGGATGCTCAGAACCTTGACTCGCGGATCCCCACCCGCATCCCGGTGTCCCACCCTTCAGCAGCCTCTTCTATCCATAAAGCCGTCGGGAGCACGACGAGGTGCGATCAGGTGCGATAAGGTGCGATGCAAGCGGCTTGAGGCCCCAGTCCATCTGAACTGTAGTGGAAGTCGCTTAGGATCTGCTCACGTATCCGCGAGCTTCCTGCACTTCGAGAACCAGACTAGCATGCTAGCTTCCAGCTGCAGCCCATGCGTTATCAGCAGCATCGGAAAAAGACCTGTCCCACAGCACTGAGGGCTGAGGGCCTGTGGCAGCGTCGAGCCAGCGCCCTGTTTGGACAGCACGGCGCTCCAGCATGCCCTGCCAGCGGCCATCGATGTGCCGCCGCAGCCAGGCATCCCGCTTGATGCCCTCCTCGCCGAGGTGCCTTAAAGTCTTGCAAACCACGTTGTTGGCTTTTAAGGTTCTCAGCTGCTCAAGACAGCTGTCCACTGCCAGCTAACAAACCAATGTGAATACCTCTTCGTAAGAAAACTGACACCATGATGGTAGGCAAAGCAACTCCGACTTTCTCTTCTTGCTGCCTGGGATCAGGGCAGGGGGCAAGTATGGCAATATCACAATCAACAAGAGTCCTTCGAAAGAACAACCGAAGGGACAAGCCTGAACCAACAAAACCAAGCGAGGGGCATGTCAAGCGTGACCGAATAGCTGCAGCAACAACCCCCCGCACCCCTGGCTTCCGCCTTTAAAAGTCCCATGCCCTCTGATCAAACAGCACCTACTCGCCACTCAAGCCCACCACCGTCTTTTTCTCGTGTTGACTTTGAGCTTCTGTCGCACCGCTTCCCCCCCCAACCAACCTGGCATTCCGCCATGCTGAAAACAAGCACACAAAACTCCAAGCCGAGCTGGCGTTGCCTTTCGTAATATCGCATGGCAGCGAAATGCAGCGAACGATGACAAAAAGCTAGTCACCTTTCCAAATCACACCAATTTCCCATACCACATTGCTGAAGACCGCATGGCTTGTGCAAGGTTTTGCTGCCACGGTTCTGGAGTCCAGCTTCTCCGCTGCCGCCTCGTCCTCTAAGTCGTCGAGGCCTTCTTCGAATGCCACAGGCCTTTCGAAGTTGAACCAGACCTCAGCGGGCACACAAAGTCTATCTATCGGAGTCTTCTGTACTGTGTGCGGCGGTGCTGGGCGCTCCATTCACGAACCTACACTGAGCTTTCAACACTAATCGGCTGTAGTTCGTAGCCCTTGCCGTCGGGTTTTGTTACCAACCTCAGCTTTGCTTCGCTTTGCATACCGTGACAGAGTCCCCGCCACGGTCCCCCAGCCCACTGCATCCAAGCCACAACCAGTGCAGGTCGGGCTTGATGTCTGCTTGCTGCCCAGGACAAGACTTGCCGGCAAGGTTCAACGTCGTGCAGCCCTCATTGTCACAGGACACCCATCGTTGCACGTCCTGGGTACATCACAAATCATGACCTCGTAGTTCCTAAGAACGCAGCACGAGCTCCTGTTGTCGGGCAAGCTCATCATGTGAGAGGTGTGACACTCGGCCTGACAGTTGCCAATATACCGAGCTCACAGGTCCAACGTTTTGCCTTGATTCCCGTTGCGTTTGTACCCAGATCACCCTTGGGCCTATGGCGACACCTGGTCCTATGGGTGCCAGGGTGGCGCCAACCATGCGTCACGCAACTACCTAGGCAGCGGAACCAGAGATTGCACGGTGCATGGGCGCAGCTGACCACATCGCTTCGTTTGGACCCTCTCAGACAAGATAAGCTGCCTCCGGTCGTAGCGGTTGGGGCAAGCACAGGGCAGGAAAACCAGTCTAACATATGGCATAGCATTCAGGCTGGGGAGGGCTGAAGCTGTTTGCCAGTATGCCTACATGCAAGCGGAACTTAGTAGCACAGCCTTGCGTTTGCAACTGTTCATGGTATCATGGCGGCGGACCTTGAGAAGAAGCTACTGAACTCCTTCAGCAGGTGCTGGATAGCAAGGTAGGATTGACTAAAGTGCAGCCAAAGCCAAGGCATGAAGGCATAGAAGCGATTTCCGACCGCCGTCCATAGACTAAGTCAAAGTCTCCCCTGGCAATCTGATCCAAGCACGCACCGCTTGGTGGTCGAAGCTGAATTGGAAACGAGTAGGGATCGTGCCCTACAAGCCGCTATACAAAACAAAAGCACAGATTCATGATTAATATGGCGGGCCCCAGCAAAGAAAGCGCTCTCGTGGAGTCCTGTCACAGAGCGTGCAGCCGTCTCCCTGTGTGACCCTTTCGTTGGCAGCCGCAAAAGATCATCTTTTACATTCACTCTTCATGGTTGCTGGACCCCGCCTACTCTCGCTCGGTGCTACTTTTGGAGTGTAGGCGTAACTGTACCGCTGGGCCGAGGGCTTGGTTACCCCCTGCAGGATCTATATACTTAACTTTTGGGGCGGTGGTGCTTTTCCATTGTAGGTGGCCACTCTGCATTGAGGCTTCCGACAGTTTTTCAGGGCTTCACAGGGCTAGGATTCCGAGCATGTTCGACGGGGTGCTTGCTTTGGGCTTGACACCAGCACCAAGGGAACGAGAGCACGTGAGAGCACGTGAAAGGACATTCAGTCTCGGATGCCGCTTGCTTCTTGCTGCTTGTAAGCGTACAAACGAGAAGGGTTCCTACATGTTCCCATCAACAGTGGTCCCGGACCATCCCGAATATAGTAATCGTCAGGCTGTATATCTCATCATCACACTGGTCACTATATAGCTTAATGATAGGGACTCAACCAACCCTAACATCACCAAACACCAGTGCTTTGCACTTTGACATAAGCGGTCACGCTCAACGGTGTGGCGTCGGGTCCTGCCTTGTCAGATCTTACCCGGACCGCTGGCTCGGGGAGCTTTGTGTCCGCTGCCTCTTGGCAGTGGGCCCTTGCGGCTGCGTCGGCTCGTTGGGTTCACCCTTCTGCGCCTTCTGCACCTTCTCACTGACACCACCAGGCGGGAAGCTGACAGATCTGATGCCAACCATGCCTGCAAAGCCTGGACAATGACCGGGACCGCTTTGATTCCACGGATCTTCCTGCGCTCAGCATGTGCCAAGAGGCACCCAGCAGAGTATTAAAGAGACGTCAGAGGGCAATAAGAAACTCACATATGCTCAGTGCTTGCCTCAGGGATGCAGTTGCTGCATGGCGCACACTAGCATCAGAGTTCAGCAACTGCGCCTGAAGGAGCAGAATAACATAGAACGACCACGTACAGTTCCAAAATCACACGAATTCGCCATGCTCACATCAGAAAGAGCCGAGTGCGAACCTGCAGCTCTTCTACCGCGTGAGCATGGGCCTGCCAGATGTTGTATGTAAAGCAAAAACCATGTCAACAGCTCGCAATGAGTAAGCCAAGCCTGTCCACAAAGCTCACCCAAGGACTGCGCAGCAGAGCACTGCACCACCGCGGTGTCACTCTCCAAGCAACGACCTAAAGGTCGTTGCAGAAGATTTCGGACATGGAACAGATCGAAGGCCATCTGCAGGGCGTCTGCCGAACTCTTCATGGATTCTCAGGAGCGCACGCAACGCCGACACAACGGCCTGGTCACCCGGCCTCGCAACCTGTCACGTCCCAAGGGGTCCTCTCCCAGCCCTGTTAGCCCGGCATCCACTGCACATTTTGTTTCACCGGTTGCTGTTTCTTGGCTTGGCCTTCGCCAGCGTGTAGGCCGCGATGGCGCGGCAGTCGGCATCACCGTGACCAAGACAACGAGTCACAGCAGCAACAGTAAAGGGATCCCCAGGCTCTGCCATTTGGGACAAGGCCTCAACGGCCTCAGATCTCACCTCAGCCGATCTCGACACTGGCTTGGGAGATATTCGGGCTTGAGGTCTCTCAGTCTAGGAAGCTAGACAAGTGAAGGCTAAACAACGTTCGAGCATCCGCTGAATCCTTGAGGCAGTCTGCGATTGCGGCAATAGCTGTGGCATCACTTTGCTTCTTCTTGGAACCGTCCATCCGGGAACTTGCAAGCAAGGCTATGGCCCGAATGGCTGAAATCCGGAGTCGAACTTCGTCTTGGACAGCGCCAGTGCCGGAAACCAGCGGCAACAAACTGCAGATTATGGTGGCATCACCCCGCTTGCCGTGCTCTGCAAGTGCTACCACTGCAGTTTCACAAAGCTGTGAATTCCCAGATCTAAGCAAAGAGAGTAGACATTCAACGAAACGTGGGTCACCCTTGCGAGCAACAGCTTGCAAAGCCTGCACGCATGCGAGCTGAATTCTCAGTGGAATCGCTGTGCTTTGCTCAAGAATTCTCAGAATACTGGCAGTAACAATGCCGCTACCCCGACGCAAGGTCAAACGAGCCAGGACGAGGAGAGCCTCACGCAGCTCATCATGCCCTACCTGCGGCAGCAGATCCACAAGCAACCCAATGACGGGAGGGTCACCCCGGCGGCTTACCGTGCCAAGGGCTTGCACAGCTGCCGAAACAACTTCTGCATGAAATGGTGGCAACAGCCCTGTACGCAGAGCTGCCAATGCCACCTCATCACCAGCCTTGGCTACCTTTCCCAAAGCTCTGGCTGCCGCACACCTTACCTTCGAATCCACACTGGAGAACATCTGACTCAAGCACCTGATGACTGCGAGGTCGCCTTGTGAAGCACAGGCTGCCAAAGCATCCAGCACAGCTGCTGCCACGTCGGGGACGTCCTCCAACCGAGCCAGAAGGGCTTCGAGGATCTGCTTATCCAGTCGTGCATCATCTGTCCTACCCAGCAACGCGAGTTTGCCAGCTGCGTCCATGCGCATCTCCCGGGTTGGGTGCTTCAAGCCTTTCAAAGCCCACGCAGCACAAACGCGCCTTGACTTCTCAGACACCTTTCCCATCTTCAAAACCGCAGACATACACAAGCTTTGCACGTGCAGGTCGGCATCCACCAACCCGGCTTCTGCTGCACTCTGAAAAGTTGGATGACTGAAGTGATCCATGTACTGACTAGCTGCAACTCGCAACTTGAGCTCCTTCTCCCGGCGCAGAATGGTGTGCAGAATATCAGCCATGACAGGAAGCTGGCTTGCCAAGCTCTCATGCAGGATCCGATTCGCCTGCGTTGTTCCGGCCGACTGAGCGGAGGTCTCAGGGGTCAGCACTTCCAGGCATCGCTCCCGCACGCAAGGCGGCTGCTCCTTTGTACCAGCCACTTGAACCAATTCCCCCACCAGCCGCCGATCTACTCGCTCGTCTGCAGCAAGCACATGCAAGGTGTCCACAGCTGCAAGGCGCACCTCAGCGACTTCGTCTTGACGAAGCCGCGCCAGCGCTGCTTGCACGATCTGCGCAAAGCCATTGGCGCGATGTTCGGAGCCGGCAAGCTGGTACAGCTGTCGAGCCGTGGTCAGGGCAGCTCGACGCACTTCCGCATCAATGTCTACCACACGACGAAGTACCAACAGACTGGCCGATGAGTCTGCAGCCAGACAAACATGAGACAAAGAACTCACCGCGGCTCGCCGCACAATGTCGGACGGATCCTCACTTGGAATGAGATCAAATATAATCAGCCTTTCGTGCCTACACAATCTAGCCAGCAAATTTACCTTCTGTAGCAACCAAGCTGCTGCCAGCGCAGACCTGCTTGTCAGTGCATATGCATTCCGCGGACTCTCTCATCACTCTACTCAACATCTGGGCAGCAGCTGGGCTAAGGTCCTCGCTTTAGCGCAGAAACAGCAGCCGTGTGCCCACGCTCCGCCAGTAAAGGCAAGCAGCTTACCGCGCTCTCCCGCACATGTAGAGACTCATCGTCCACCTGCCAGGATGCTGTATTCCCCTGTACTTCTGCTGGCTTGGGGCATATGAGACTGCTTCCCCTTGTACTTGCCTTAGCTGCCACCGACTCAATGACCTTCGCGTTCACATGCGCTTGAGTACAGTTTTCCACAGCTTCTGGAAGAATCGTCAGGACAGCTTGCCGCATTCGCCAATCAGGGTCCTCGAACTGAAGAGGCTCTAGGGAGCGGATGCTTACAGGAAGCTTGGAGAGCTAGACAATCCTCAAAGTAGCCACTCCAGACAGGAACAGACGGACCAGAAGAATGATAATGACGTGCGCATGCTGAGGCCGAACAATACAGCCTCTTGGAAACAAGGAGTCCTGCAGCCGCTTTTGCAACGCCTCAATCACTTCCCCGTGGCCTCGACCGCCGCGCTCACAAAACTTTCGCAAAGCCGCCAGCTTTCCTTGCACCATGCCAAAACATCACCTCCCTGCAGTACCCACTGTGGCCAGACCGCTGTGTGTATCCGAGGGTCTCCAAAATGAGATAGAAGAGCCGGATTCACTTGCCTGGTCGTTCGCAAAGAAGGGTAGTGGGCTCATATCGCCGCATAGCCGAGCTCGGCACATCCAGAAAGCAAAGAACTCAGGATCAGCTCTGAAATGGGAAGGCCAGCCTCGGCGCAGTCCAGCTGGCGCGCCAGAACAGCTCCCATGTCAAAGTGCCGGCTGGCCATGGCCTGGGAATGAGAACTTGGAACAGAAAGCTACAAGTGCCATGCGTGTCCTGCAAGTGCACAAAAAGAACCCGTCCTTTGCATTCCGAGACGTTGCTCGAAATCGAACCCAGGAAGCCATGTCGAACATCACACACCATGGGAGCAGACTCAAGTCAGCAAGCAAGCAGACCATTGCTGCACGGGACGTGCTACACCCATCAGATGCAAGTCCGTGGGTTCGAGCACTGGGACAGATACCGACAGATACTGCAGAACCATTCAAACCAAGACAAGATTAGTGCTCAGATGTGCTCACAGGCTCACGGGCAATGGAGCGCCGCCAGTTTTTGCTCGCACCCTTTGCCATGAAAACGGCATCGATGCAGATCAATGCAGGTCGGCACAAGTAATGCTTCTGTCATGTTTTCCGGCCTGAGTATCCTGAGTTCTCCGACGCGACTTTGCTTCCGTGTCTGAAACCACCACTGTCGGAACCTTCTGGCACATCTGCTTCCTCCTCGTCGTTCGACCCCACAGCACGAAGGCTGAAAATCCATCACGTCCAATTGGTCAAGCTTGACGTCCTTCCGGTAGGCCTGAGACAACAAGAGACCGGAAGATGCACACCTGTCAGACCCCTGGGGCTCACTTCTGCCCTATGGATTTTCATGGCATCCACGTCGCCTTCGGCATTCGCAGGTCCCGTGTCTGGGAGCTCGATCTCTTGGAAGGAAGCACTTCGAAGGCCTCGGTGAGGAGCGACATGAATCGACGGGCACGTCGCCAGTGAAGTTGAGGGAGAGCCTGGTGAGCTGCCAGCGTTGCTGTCCGCGTCCTGCGCATTTCGGCACTGGAATCTGTTAAGCATATGGCTCTCCGGTGATCTCGTGATCTGCCTCCTCATCTTCGCCATCCCAGAGAGTGGCGTTGACCTGTCGAGCGCTGGATGGTGGGCTGTGTGACGGCTACGTGGGAACATGTGCAGGTTCGTGCCCGCGACCTTGCCAGCATTGAAATGAAGCACAACCGGCCCCCGATCTGTGGGCGCCTCTGCGAACTCAAGTGACGGGGGCAATGGGCAATGACCTCTCTCTCCAGACAAGAGCCCTCAAGTCGAGGTGGCGGCAACAAAGTTGCATTGCTCGGATGGCCAGCCACCTCAAAACCGGGAAAATCCCGAGCATACTCAACCCCGGCCAGCTGAGTGGTGCTGAGTGCTGCTCACACCGAAATCTCTCGTCCGGGTGGGGATTGCCGGACTTCTCCATCCTTTCAGCGCCGCCCACCCGAAGGCATATGAGCCCTTGCAGGGCTCGTTTGAATGAGCAGCCTTTTCGCGGATGCTCCATGCTCGCAGACGGAGGTCTGCCTGACAGGCCAACAGTAGGAAAGCCTCTCTTATCCCGCAGAGCCCTGAGATGAGGACCTCGGAATTCAAGGCCAAAGAGGACCCGGCCAAGGAAAGCAAGGCATTGCTCCATCCCTCCTGGATGCAAAGCAGGGCCGACCCGATGCAAGAAGCTTGCCTTTGTCTGCTCTCAGATACTGTAAATACATCCACAGAATACATTTTCCATGTACAGATATACCTGGTAGCAAAAACATACTCATTCATATGTATATATATATATATGCGTAGTATAATATTTATGTTCATTTATCTGCCGACCCTTTGCGGGGCGGCACCCAGTGAAATCCGCTTCACATCCCGTAGGCTCTTCCATAATGCCCAAGTTGCAACCAGATGCGAAAGCTTCATAGCAAGCTTGTTAACGTAAAATCCTGAATCCCGGGGCATCCTGGACAGCAACCATGCACAGAAAGCTTGAGCCCGATTCAAGAACCTTGATTCAGACGTGGACACGATACCCAAGAAGCGGGCCATCCCTGACATCGGGCCGTAGATAATTGTACTATGGTCTACCCCAATAACCCTGCTATCATCCTCATCATCTTACCCTTCTTCCTTCTTCAAGGGCCAGGGCTGGAGGGTCCCGAAGGCCCAGGACTTACAAGTTTGAAGCTCCAAGCTTCTGTGCTTTCAAACGTTCGAGACCTTTTGGGGCAACAAAAGTGTTCGGGTTCTCTTACACACACATACATATACATACGTATATTATACATATGTATATAGATAGCTATTTATCTATTTATCTATCTATATATCTATCCATCTATCTATGCATAGCTATTTATCTATATATCTATCCATCTATCTATCCATCTACCTATGCATATGCATATGCATCGGATACATGTGTATATATATACATACATACATATATACACAGAAAACGTCACACTAGCATACATGTGTCATCATCGTCCTCCACGTCAAGTCCAGTCAAAGAGATACCGCATGCGCAGCGTTCGATGTGAGTGCCCTGTCGCTTGGGGGGGGGGAAGGAAGCTTCCCCAAAGCCAAGACCTGTCTGTTTACAATCCCGCCGATCTCGGCCTCGAGAATCGCTGCCGCAGCACCCCCGGCCAGTGAGATGCCCACCTCTCTCGGTGCCATCACTTTGCAGACACACTCATCAAGTTTCTGAGGCTGCATCAAGCCTGGCAGTCTCGTATCACGCTGCGAAGGATCTGAACAGCACTGCCAGAATGGGCTGCCACTTCGATGCCTTCAGTACACAAAGTTCTGGTTCAGCTTGGCTTTCAGCGCGGGTGTATCAGAGAAACGATCACGTGAATCGCTCTGACTCAGGACCCCGCCAACGCCACTTCCACCAGTCTCGATCTGGCGCCACGATGCTTGACTTGCATGCACGTGCAACAGCCCAACCCAGCCTCACAGCGCTCCACACTGCAGCCACCCGCAAGAAGTAGAGCAGGGCCCCCTCCGACAACTTGGAGATGTAAGCGACTCAACCTTGTCATTGTTGGCAGTTGCGGACTTGTCTGGGGGGTGGCTTCTTGGCAGCAACACAACGAACCAGGTTCTCAGTACAGCACACCACCGTGTTCACGGCACCACCCGCCGCCACAATCAAGCCTTCCTGATAACAGCAAAACTCCACTGCGAGTCGAAAATCCCCACGAATCACACACACACACATGCTGCCTCACCCTCCAACTTGGCGGAATTATCTGCGGGACCTTCGATGTATATGGCCTCAAACACAGCACGACGACCGCAAAGCTGCAAAGCAGCACTCAGCGGATGGAAGTCTTCTGACTGGCGATCTGCCACGACCGCTTTCGCAAGGCAGACCAGGCTCCCGACACTTCCTCCCCTATACTAGTAGGACTTTCATGGACTTTTATGGACTCCCCAAGGCCAAAGCCCAAGGCACCAAGGCACACGAAGGCACCAAGGCACGGACATGGTCCAAGATGAGGGGACACAGCAGCTTCTCCGAGTGTCCAGGCCTTGGCTTGGACTTGAACGCTCTTCGAAACCTTGTTGAAACCTTAGGCGAGCCTTCCGAAGAAGCAGAGGTTCCATTTACTAAGCATGTTTCCAAGGATGGGCAATTGTTAAAAAAAAAAAAAAAAAAAAAAAAAAAAACTTCCACGGTTTCACTGCGACTGTTTTGCCTGCGAGAAGCAGCCTCAGCTCTGCTGTGCTCTGAACAAATTTGCTAATCACTGCTCTACTCAATTATGCCAATTCTCACACCACAAATCCTGACGTCAGCAGGACTTGCTGGGTGCATGCTCAGGGAGTCTTTGGTCACCGCAAGGGGCGGAAGACACAAACACTGTGGGCACCTTCCGAATCGGCAGTTATTGGCTAACATCTACCAGCGCACACAAGATTTCCAGCCCCCACAGCAAGGATCAGCCATCGCTCTCGAGCGGATGGGCTATTCTTTGCCGAAGAGCATCTCTCCTCCATCTACTTACCGACACCTTCGGTTGTAGCTCGCACATGATGTGTTTGAGTTTGAGCTTCTAGGTTCCAAGATGTTAAAAGTCTGCAGGAGCGAACTCACGCCTCATACGCCTGTGCAACGGTTTCCTGCGGCTTGGCCGCAAGTGCATCTGAAACGGAACTCACGTCTCATGCTCGTTAAGGCCCGGAAACTCATCACCTTGGCAAAAAAAATCAAACACAACGCCATGCATCAGGCAGCAAACGGTCACCCTAACAGCACCGATGCCGAGGCACCATCGTCAACTGCGAAATCCTCAGTTTCAAACTGGACTGGCATCCCTCTAGAATCCCAGAGCTAGCCCAGGACCAACGCCGATAACGATGGTTGAATGATGGCTGCTGGTAGAAGTAGCACCAAAAGAACTGTGAGAGCAAGGCTCCCATTGCTCCTTCGGCGCTGACTCCCGTGGTTCCTTCTCCTCCTTCGCGATAGGCTGCCTGAGCACTTGTGTGCTACTGGCGTGCTACTTCTGTGCTACTGTGCCACAGATCTTCAAAGATGTTGCAAGGCGTTGCAAGGCGTTGGTAGAGGTGTTGCAAGGTGTGCCACGCCCTGAGGCAGCGCATCAGTTCTCAATCTTAGCCAGGAATCGGAGGAATCCGCTGGTCCAAGGGCGGCAGCCGACTCAAGAGCCTCTTCAAAGGCTCGGCCTCACTCGAGGACGTCCCCCCAGTCTGCGAGACGCAGCACAGTTCAAAAAAAAACTGTGCAAGCTGCAACAGTGCCGAGCAAGTCACATCGGCCGTGCGGAAAAACTTGACATTTCTATCGCAGACCTGTCCGACGCACAGCTTCGCGCACCACTGTAACTCGGAGCCACATCAGCGGCCTCTTCCATGGTCGGCCGCTTCTTCGGATCTTTCTGTAGACACATTTCGATGAGGTCTAAGAAGTGGTGCGAAAGCTTCCTTCACATTGTTGAATCACTTGCGCAGAGCCACAAGTTTCCAGGCCATAAGCTTCCAGTCCCGGCTCTCTTCATCACGGCACACAAAGACAATACGTCCTGTTCGCCTTTGGCGGATCTTTTTCTATGATAATCTTCATGACCTGATCATGGATTCCAAGTAAGTCTAAGGCATGAGTCACTTTGGCATCATTGTGTTTCGGCCTTCAAAGGATGCATCCTCTGGTAGGGTGCCTCCCCATTGGCCAGCTCAATGGCGGTGATTCCTGAGAGAACCGTGTGATTGCTTGGTACATAATATGCTTGTCTATGACTTGTGCCTGGCTAGAACTCACCGAACTTACACATGGGCCACTCCCAGCACATGGAAGTCCAGTTGCCGTAAGACCATATGTCTGCCTTCATCAAAGGCTCTCAAGGGGACATGTGCAGTGTGTGCGTGTGTGCGCACGTACAGTCCAGGCTTGAAATCATGTCCTGCAGAGGAATGGTCACTCACGCACGCGACATGCGCATCCACTTGACCCCGCGCCGACCCGCTCCTCCCCGCCCACTTTGTCGCAGCGGAGTTCCCTCCCCAACCCCTCAAACAACCTCACCCCCCCACCCACTGGCGCTGCAAGGCCTTGCTTCTTGCAACGCACCAAGCTGTGCGAGCCCTGCCCTATCTGCTAGCCCCTACAGAACCTACGACATGAGTTTGACAAGGTCCTTAGTAAAGGTCATGATCTTCTGGAAGTACAAGAAGAGGAGTGAATTTATCGAGCCCTGCCTGTTCGTTCCCGGTGCTGATACTTGGAATTGTGTTGCTGACTTGCACACACATTGGACACACATTGGACACACATTGCACACACATTGCACACACATTGGACACACACACACACACATTTTCCAGCCGCTTCTGGCCTTGTAATCATAGCCATTGGCCTGCTCTAGTACCTGCGTGAAAGGAACGCGGCAAGAGCGGATGCGTGATCCGCAGTGCGCCAGAGACATTTCGAACCGCACTTGATAGCACCTCCGGGGCCATCCAGCAAGGAGTGCCAACGAAAGTTTGCCGCTTTTTATCGTCCCTGAGCGAGCTCAAGTCCCTGTACTTCGTGTACAGTGTAGCTGCTTCCAGCCCCATTTGCCCCCTTACGGCAGCTCTGCAACCCTTGCCTGAGGGGCGCAGCGACGCCAAAGTCTGACAGGAATACCTGACGCTTTGGCTGATATTC
Source organism: Symbiodinium natans (assembly GCA_905221605.1). Lineage (NCBI taxonomy): Eukaryota > Dinophyceae > Suessiales > Symbiodiniaceae > Symbiodinium > Symbiodinium natans. Next base: position 635,179 of record CAJNDS010002101.1, read on the forward strand.
TCCAAGTCTCACCTTTAACTACTGAGATGCTAAGCCGCTAAGCCTGCTTTAAAAGACCGACGTGTTTGTTGGGAGGTCGACTGCACTGACATCGAACAGGAGCGGAGGGAGGTGGAGAGGCGACTTGGAACCAACAGCCCGTGGTCAGCCTTTGCATCCAAACTGAGAAGGATGTTCCCTGCTTTGAGATCTCTGTGAATCTGCATGTTGTCGTGAAAGTACTTCACGGCCTGGCAAAGCTCTCTTTTCGCTTTCATGTGCGGAAGTCTCCCATTTTGTAGTAGCCTTGGCAGTCTCTCGCAGGATGTACGCGATGATGCTCTCATCCTCAAAGCCCATGTGGGTGCAGGTGGCCCGCATCACCTCAGTGCAAGCGCGTGACATGCTGAGTTTCGTTGAATGACCCGCGAGCACAAATGGTGGGTCGGAAGAAACAACTCAGATCCCAGCATAAGCGCAGGAGCCACCCTCAAGCAGAGGCATCACCTGTTACAGAGACCAGACACGTCCTCCAGCTGCAATGACCTACAAGCAAAGTCTCACTGCTGATGAGGCGACAAGTCACAAGCCACATCTGTCTCTTTGCTGGGAATGCCACCTCGGATGCCCACTTGCTTGCAACGCACACACAAACTCTACATTTCCACGAAGAAATTTGACCAAGGGTCATGGTACGCAATGACATTCTCATGGCGACACATCCTCCAGCAGGTACGATGAAGCAAATGGCCGTGAGCTAGGACAGGAAAGAGCGCGAACATCACAGAAGGACAAGAGACTTCATCATCTGCAGCTCTCGCCGGATCTCTTCCAGGCTCGAATCCGCAAATCTTAGTCCAACAAGCTTGCAGTACTGCAATCTGTAGCAGAATAGGTCTACTATTCAAGTACGCAGCACGCGTTCTTCGCAACACTCCGACAGCGCCATGGCACTCCTCCAACTCAATGACCTTCACCGCCACGTCGGAACCCGCAGCAGGTCCCTGGTTGACCCGCGCCTTGCGTACCCTTGCACATCTTCTTCGTGACGTGCAGGCAGCTCTTGCAAGCTCTTGTGACTAGGAAACCGTCACTGGTTCGGGGACATCACATGGTGGGCACCCAGTTGAAGCAAGTTGCCTTATACACTGTCGCAAAGGCTCCATGCCCGATGCGAGACAGCAGTGAGTAGCCTTAGGTCAGGGGTCTTTACAGCGAGAGGACCAAAGCAAATTCTGAAGCCTCGGAGAGACTGGGCCAGGCAGCCGTCCGCATTGGCCGGCCACTTCGTGGAGGACTCTGAAGGATAGGGGCCTGTTCCCCCATCCATGTCGCGGCACCTGCTAAGGCACGAGCAGCGTCCCGGCTTTACGGATCTACTCAGCGTACGCAGTCCCGGATGCACACCTCGCTCCCTGGTGAATCGAGGTGAGGGCCCAAGTCTGAAGCCCAACGCTGCAGAAGCTCTCACGAAAGAACCATGCCATGCATGCCGGCTTGCACATCACTGCGGCACAGAGCCTCCGACTTAACTTGGATAAGAGTACCGTCGCCGGCATTCTCAACAGCTGCAGCGACTGTTGCATAGTTTGCAGAAGGCACCACCTGGACAGCACGGATGATGCAACGCGAAAGAATGCGAAAGATGAACCAAATCGCTGCGAGAAGGCATAGAGCAAAAGCGTGGGCCATGACTGTTTCGTCTCATAAGACTAGGACTCTCACTTGAACCAGACTTTTCCGTCACTTTTAAACCGCCCTTTAGGTTGCCTTCGGGGTTGTGGTTTAGGGCTTGATCGAAGAAGCTGGGATTGGCATGTGTTGTCCGAGAGCCAGTTGCTCTGGGTTGCCACGTGGTCAGTGGTCAGCCCGTAAAGATGTGCTGCTCAGCAAAGTCTAGTGCCGACAGATCCCACTCCTCGCTTGCAAAACCACAAGCTAGTGTTTGCATTTGGCAAAGGTGTCCCCAGCATCTCGGTTATTTCTGCTGTCTCCCTGTCAAGGCTCCGAGAGTCTACATGTGCCAGCATCGGAGCCTTTACCGCGCTGCTCTTTGACTCTTGATGTCCATTGGTCACTAGTCGCCCGGAGCATACGGCATGAAGCCACGGCAGCTACAGTATGCTGGCATCAGTATGCACCCCTTTTTGACCTGCCAGCGGTTTGGATGTTCAGAGGGGCGCAGCAGCGGTAGAAAAGTAAGACAAAATTGGGAACATGCAAACACATAACCAGGCACCTCGCAGGCGGACCGAATTGCTGCCGCAACTCACGAGTCCTGGGCCCAGACCCGCCGCAGTGTGTCCAGGTCATCGCACGCCTCTTTTCCTGTCTCCTCACAGCTCTCCGGCTTCTGTGTCATGTGCAATGGCACTGAGCAATCTCCTGGAGATGTGGAGATGTGTCTCACGCGCAACGAGAGCCCATCCGAGCACTTAACACATCCTTTTTCTGTCTCGCAAGCAGCGCACTCAAGCTGCCTCGCAGGCATGGAAGGCTCTCGCGGCAGCTACGAAGAAGCTGAAGCTGAAGAGCTTCTGCGCCAGCAGATTCATTAACTCTCCTCGAAGGAGACATACTCCATTAACGTGAACCGATGTCAGTCAAACACTGAAGCCACTGATCTCATTCGACGAAGATCTCCGGAGTCGCCTTCAGAGCCTCCGGAACAGAAATGGACCCTGCTACAATGTGTTCAAGTTGCATCAACAAATATCAACACCATTACAAATACTGGAAAGCTGGGCCTTCTCGTACAACTGGGTCTCCAGAGGCTCGAATGCGTCGAGTTTCTCCCATCTGGGACCGTTCTTTGCTGCCTTGCTGCATTCGACCTCAGCTGCGATCTTGCATTCCGGTTCGCCATATAGCCAAGCGCCGGAGTCTGCTAGCTGCCGTGTCGAGGACTACAGAGGACTAGAGAGGAGTACCGAGGAGCAAGTTTCATTTGGTCCACCTTGAGGCTGCCATCCCGGCCTGGGAGAAAGAAAGAGAGACGCGAAGACGCAAAGACGCAAAGACGCAAAGACGCAAAGACGCAAAGACGCACTCACGCACGCGTCTCGCATCTCGCAGAGGCCTATGGCTTACATGAAAGCCCGGAGGTGAGACCCGAGCCGAGGGGGTGTTGACCTGCTTTCTTGTCTCGCACCAAGCATCGCTCCTTGCAGTGGCCCGTCGTGACGCTATGCCCTGTTCTGTTTGTCCTGGCTGTTTAGGCCTGAGCCCCACCCGGGACGTCAGCCCGTGCATGCTTCACAGTGTACCTTCCCCGCCCCCCACAGCGCAGCCCGAAAACAACCTGGCCCAGCCTACCCCTGAAGGCTCACTTCGGTTCGCAGTGACAGTGCCCTACTGGCACAAGTCGAATTGCAAGCAGGCCGCCCGACCAGGTAACCCCATCACAAGCTGGCCCGGCCAAGGACCTGCAGCTTTAGACTTTTACGTGTCGTAACGAGCTGCAGCATCAAGATCAAGACTCTTCGCAAGCTCTTCGCAAGCTTAGCGAGCTCGCCTGCGCTGTCCTAAGCTGCCAGAATTGGGATGACATGTGGTTCCTCTGCCCCAGAGGCAAAATCCGCAACCACTGGAGTCACTCTGAGACACTCTGAGTCACTCTGAGTCACTCGGAGTCACTCGGAGTCACTCTTGAGTGCAGCTGAGCTGCGTTGAAGGACCACGGCATTGCCTGCTTGCCAGAGACGTCGCAGACGTGTGTCTGCACCATGCCCCCCTCGACGAGCTGCGTGACCAGGCACTGGTCCGTGTTCCAGCTCCTGGGTTTCGGGAGTGCCACGTGGGACTCTCAATCTGCTGCCACGATAGCCGAGCAACCCGATTGCGGAGCAGCACTTGCCAGTCTTGGGATCTCGATTCCTTGCGGACTTCGGCATCGGAAAGGTCACGAGAAGATTCCCTTCCACTGAGTGCGAGTCCGCGCGTGCCATTTCTGGGCCTGAGCAAAAGGCAAAAGCTGGAAAAGCTGGGCTGATACGCTACCATCTGTGGTTTAGGATGGCTGGCCTCAGGATGCAATCCACGCATGGTGGTCATTGGCATGTTGCATGGAAGCAAAGCTGCCTGTCCTCGCGAGAAGGAAACCAGGGATGCAACAGCGACGGGAGCCACGAACACGAATTTAGATACAGGCAGCACGGCTTGTCATCGCGTGGCGTTCATGTTGACACACACACACAAACACAATCCCTGTGACTGTCGCAAAGAACCAAGATGGCGACCAGTGACACTTCTGAAACGAGCGCCAGAACGATCCAAAGACCACGACAGTTATGAGGCGATCGTGACCCCGACACGCCTGACTCCTGTAACTGTCAGCTGCTTTTGACTAGCGAAGACAAGTTCTGTGACATAGAGCGGTGCCACAACCATGCCAGACGACAGGGTTTCCGAGCTACAACCCACGCGATCGACGCGCGACGCGTCAACACACCAACATACCCCAACCACCCGCCCACAGGCCCCAGGCCTTAAAACGACAATCAATGAAAGGGAAACGGGAGATGGATGAGAATGAAATGAGAAAGGGAAGAGACATGAGAGGCATTGAGCACAGCTCAAGGATCCCGAGGAAACTCCGAAACTCCTGAGCCAGAAGGGTGCGTTCCCATCGGTCCCAAATAGGTCAGGCATTTGCCAGACTTGACCTCCGTGCCAGGGCTTGTTTTTCGGCTCTGCACAGCTCTGCTCTTGGGAAATGCGTGAGTCCATGTGAGATTTCTAAATTCTGTTGGATCTCGGCTTGCTGCCGCTCGCAGCTTGAACACCTCTTTCGGTAGTAACCCACCCTCGGTGTAGATCTCACCTCGCTTGAGGTACACATGAGCAAAAAAGCAGCCTGCCACTTGTTAAGGTTGAGGGCTGGGCGAAACCGCCACAGGAACCATGCGAAGGGTCGGCACTGCAATCCTCAAAATCACCAGGCATAGTTGCAAGCCACATGCTAAAATGAGAACCTGACACGTGCGCACCGACAAACGACAGCCAAGATGCGGTTTTTGACCTCTTCGAAGTTGCTGACATCACGGTTGAGGTCTACCTGCCCATGTCGCTCGCAAACAGAGGGTGTGTGTCACGGTCTGCTTGGTGCCTGCGACTGCTGGCCGTCCAGCAGACCTGCCCGGCAAGCTTCAAGACCCCTTTTACTGAAGCAATGCAGCACCAGTACAGCTGACAATGCTTACCTGAGAGTCTGACCCACATATGACATTGCGGGATACTGAGCAGCTTTGTTGCGGAAGTCATCAAACCATGCCAGCACAGCGCGTGCCTCGGCATCTCTGTTTTACCGGGAACATGGATGGTCAACTCTTCGGAGCTGTTGCTGTTGTGTCCAACGTGGCATGCTTCCCGGTCAATCTTTGCCCTATGTGACTTTTTCATCTATAACAACCTTCTTGAGTTCTTTGCTTCCGCGCGTTTGTATGGTGCTTATGCGACTATTTATTGAATAGTCCGTTATATGACCATACTCCTTCTCTACCATATACTAGAGATCACAGCTTTGAAAGCTGGCATGACTCGTGCTAGTGTCAGAGCTCATTTTTAGCTTGGGTCGACAACCAATTCAGATCGCCAACAACTAAAAGCTGCCAGATTAGAAATCAAAGTCGAAAAGCGCAAAAGCAATTTCAATCGGAGTTGCAATGACCTCCCTCCCTGGTTTACTAAACCCAAACAATTGGAGTCGTTGGGTCACCCAAAGATGCGGTGTGGATGTCACATGATGTCATAATATACGTATGTCATAGCAGGTGCACCTGGCTTGGGACTCAGTGTGTAAATCCCCTCGACAAAGATGTGAAAGGCTTGGCTCTTTTGGTGCAAGCAACAACACTCATGGCACCTTTGTGTATGGAGTCCGCCCACATGCCCAGCAAATTACGGTTTCAGAACTCTCCGCGGCAAGTCGGGCCTTGTTCTTCACCGAGTCCACCCCGGAGACCTCATAATTTTGTACCGTGCGCGGATCCTCCCTCCTTAGACCACTGGACGTGGGCTCAGAGACGAGGAGAGCGAGGCAGAAAATGCACATCCAGCCGCGTGTCTTTCGCCACATGTGAGCGACAAAAGCATTCGGCAGCGAAACAATCTCGCCACCGCACAGCCACGACCTCAGTGACCTCAGCGTGAAGAGGAAGAAGAAGCGACATGCACTTGAGAACTAGCCGCAACGTTGAGGAGCTCACTGGTCAACATTCTCCCCACCCCAGCCACTCATTCCATCATCATATCCTGAAAAAGGTCGCCCTACTTCAGCAAGATGGGCTCTCAATCACCAGAAGGCCAAGCACCTCCTGTTTCATTCCACCAGCGTTTCGAGATCCCAAGCAAGCCGCCCGACAGGACAGGCATGAATGGTGTAGTGCTCTCCTTGTCAACCGAGTAGGGGGTACAGAGGCCAGAGGCCGCCAGAGGCCGCCAGAGGCCAGCGAAACAAAGGGAAGAAACTCTGCAACGAATTCTGGCACCCACATACACTCTTGTCAGATAACTTCGGTGCAAGTTAGCTTCAACCCACTTGAAGTCTGCGTCCCAAGTGAGGTAACCTTTGCATGGCTGGTGCATCACGCAAGTTGGACTTGATACAAAACGACATGCATTCACGACGGGCGGCACTTCGCAAAGCCTTGGTTGCGATTTACCTCCTTCCAGGTGTCGATGTCAAGATTGGTTATGACCTGACTATACTTCTCTGAGACACTCTTTTTAGCGCATGTTTGGGGGTTGGTGCGAGTTTGATCAAGTACAGTCGCCCAGATGCTGAGATCACGGCAGGAACAACAATGCGGCGGTAGTTCGTAGCAATGCTTTCCAAGAACTCTCGATACCAAGAGTCCTACCGTAGCGCAGCACTCCCTTGCGACGTACTTCGATTCTGCACACACACACACACACACTTTCTTCAACAGAATTCGCCTGTGGGGCAACGTGGCAATCGAAGAATACGATGACATCGCCAGAAGCTTTGGCTGCACCTCAAGGGGGCCATGATGTGCCATGATGTGCCGTGATGTGCCATGCCTGCAAAGCGCCAGCTACGAGATACAAATCCCCAAGTGGCCCAAGCCTGCAGACTTCGCACCCATGAGGCCCACGGCTTTCTTGTGGCGAACAAGCTTGACAGGATACCTATAGCAGCGGCTGGTGCAGCTCGAGAGATAGAAGTCTTTTGCTACCTGTAGCTCTGGCTTCTTGTAGCTTGAAGGATCAAAATTGATGAAAACAGCCGGCAAGTAGCTCTTTGCGAAACTCTTGAGTGATGAAGTCCTGCGGGCATGTGAAATGAAAAGTTCAAGACCCGCACATCAAAAGATCCTTCTCCAGAGGCGGCTGGCTGCCATCATCTACAACCTCACAAGATATCATTGACTCACAATCTCACTCTCCGGACTCGGAGGAAATTTGCTCCGAGACGCCACGATGTCTTCCAGAATGCCACCGCCAATCCCGCCAGGAACCGAATCCGCAACTGACATGACCGTCCTGCGCTCAGATCGGGGCCGGCAGACTGCATCGTTATCTTAATCATCACCATCATCATCATCATCAGCAGCAGCAGCACTGACGCCACACACGTGCTGCCAACAAGAGGGAACATGTTGATCCGTGTTCAGGCCGAGAGTCTTCTTGGCGAAAAGCCCCTCGCCCGCGCAAGGCAAGACCACTGAGAGCGTCTTCGGATTCCACTTGTAGGGGCCGTCCTGCCGGACAGTGTGGAGATGTATGGAGGAGTCTGGAGATCGGGTTCAGCAGCCAATCCACCAATGCAGATGAACTCCTGAACCACGGGCACTTTCTTTGCCTTGGTCTGTGCCGGCTTCTTCGTCTTCACCACTTCCTTGACCTTGTTGACACGAGCTTTAGCTCCGACTGATCCTTTGATGGTCCCCTTAACCTGCCTATCTGCAAAGTTCGGTGAGGCGTGACTGCACGACTCCCTGCTGCATCCCAGATGCTGGCTTATCACCGGCACTTGTGCCGTCCAAGTTACCTGTCTCCTGAAGCGACTTTCCAAAAAATTGGTGCCGGCAAGAAAGCAAAGCATCAGAACGTATCAGAACTCAAAACGCGCAGTCGCCTCTGTGACGCCTGCAGCTGACTGCGAGCTTTCAGCACCTGTGATTGTCGCCCTATCATCTATGCTGAGCTTGACAAGTCTCACGGCACGGAAGTTAACGACTTGAGATTTTTGAAGGCCATGCCTTGTCTTGTAGAACCGCTCGCGGCCACGACAAGGGCAACTACCAGTACCTCGAGGCCAAGCACACTGATTCAGTCATTGAAAGCAGCATAGTGATAGAATAGACTAATCAACCTCCACAAAGGCATTCAATCCTCTCCCATTCAACCCGAGGCCAGGCACCAATACTCCTACGATCAGCGCAACATACGTAGACCACATAGACCCAGCCGGGGCCCCCGTGGCCTGAGGTCAGCAAAGGCAGCAACACACTCGGATCCAGCTGCTCCAGGCACTAACTCTACGCTGGTTCCAGCCTTCTCCTCCCCACTTGCGCTTTTTGCTGATGCTTTGGGCTTTGCCTGACTGGATGGCAGGCGAAACTCCACCATCTAACATCCTGGAACATCTTCCAGCTTCGAGCCTTCGCCATCGCCACAGAGCCCAAGCTGATAAAAGCTCTGCGGCTTGACAGCTTCTCTGGTCAGCTCACCGCAATCTCATTGTTAAAGAACACATGGCCATGGCTTTCTCGCAATGGACTGAATTCCTAAACACTCGATTTCTTCTGCTCACACTTTCGCTGCGGGTATGTACGATTCTGACATCTGGTGGTGCTTTAACTAGCAGTGACTAGAACAAGCAAGCAAGCCACGAACAAAATGAAATTGTATTTCTGTCCCGAACCTGACGCTTTTGCTGCAACCAAATCGCGGGGCATCAGCTGTATCGCGCACTCTCGCACTCTCTCGTGCTCGCTCGTACTCCCCATGTCACGAAGACCTCAGAAGCACCAAGGTCCAGGCCATGCTGCGACCGAAAATGAGGAGCAAGGCTTAGCAGGGCCTGACACAACACGGCAGCGGCAGCAGCAGCAGCAGCAGCAACAGCAGCAGAAAGTCGCACAATCTGTACACACGGTTGACCAACAGCATTCTGGATCCATTAGACAAGAAAACCTCCCGTGCAACTGGCCTCAGCTTCAACATCACATACCACGCACATCTGCAAGGAGACTGTGCTGGTGTGTGCTGCCTGCTAAACGCCTACCTTAGCCACCTTATCAGGCACATTGTCTGACTTAAACTGTGCAGCCATGGCATCGCTTCGTTTCACTTGTAACGTGGCATCATCCGACCATCTCATGTCACGTCCACGGTACAACTGCACAATAGAACAAGATTACCTCCTCTTGACACAGGTGGTTGTTGCACACAGCAAAGTGACACGATGTACTGAGCGTCGCTGCCTGATCTTGGAAAAAACTACGGCCAAGGAATGCTAAGGATATGCGTATATGTTCATGTACTGCTTTAAACTTATATTTTTTCATGTTCTGTGCCGAAATACGAGCAGATATGAGCAGCATGAGAAGATTCGGGATGGCCAAAGTGAGATTAGGACCCGTTTTTTCGATGAATCAAACGAAAGGCGGCGACTGCGTCCTCTGTTGCACGAAGAGGTTCCCTTGGCCTGTTCTATGTACACGCAACGTATCATCCAAGTACAAGAGATCGAAGTAGGGTTGTGGCGGCGGCTTCCTGGACAGAGCACCCCACGCTCAGCCATGTGCACTCGCAGCTCACACATGACTACACATGCTTCGAAGCGCTTGAAGCAGTTTGGGCATCGCTTGGCCTGGTGAAGAAGGACAGCACCCTTGTCAGAAACGGGCCCGGCACTGGCAGTGTCAGTGTCAACCGACGGCTGCCAAGCGGGATGCCGAAAAACTTTGTAACTCTCGCACGTACACATCCTCAGTCTTGAGCGCTGAATACACGAGGTCATACTCCAATACAGACATGAAAGCAGGATAGATATCACCAGCGACACTGCCCGTATCACCGCTGTTATCACCCAAAGCAACTAGATACACCAGTTGCCGCACGAGTACTGAAGGCCAGGTCCAGGCGTGTTGGGCTCGCTGGACGAGCCGTGAGGCGGACCCGGAGACTTTCAAGAGCTGCATCCTTTGAATCGAAGTCGATGCAGTTCGTCACTGTGCCTTTTACCGCATCGACGACATTGCAGACTTTCGCCGTGCCCCGAGTGCTGTTCTCTGTAAAGGTCGCATCCGCGGCGGTCGTGAACAGCAGCTTCCAGGCGCCCTGCAGCTGACACTCGGAACCCTTTGATGTTCCGAAGCCCTTGAGGGGCTCCTGGTTGGGTGTATACTGCGCCAACAAGTCCGCCAGCTCAAGGACTCGGTCTGCTGCATCGCCAAGGTCTGAGGAAACAGCACGGAAGACCCCTGCAGCCGCCAAGTTCTTGGGCGCTCGGTCCTTTTTGTCGAGCTCGCCGCCCTTCACCCCAAAATCTACACTCAAGTTGCCTCCACTCTTGCTCAGCTCGCCTTTGAAGGCCTGAATAGCGTCCAGGAGCTCTTGTTTCGCAGCCTTGCACAGGGATGAAAGAGCCAATCACCTAGGCCACGCAAGATCGCAAAGGAGAGAATCAAGGAGGCGAGAAATGGCGAGATTTCCGGCAGACAGCAAAGTCTCCGCTTCCTCCCAACCGCTCAACGTAGCTCAACGTAGCTCAACCAGGCCATGCTACCCTCCTTTGCTCAGCAGCAGCATGGAGCACCACACGTCTGCCGCGTACGGCACCTCTAGCAGCAGGTCCCTCACTTCGACTGTGAAGCTGCCTGAATGAAGCCCCCATTCCTGGCTTCAGGCTCTCCAGGGTCATGTAACAAGAAGACGCATCCGCGCACACCAACACTTGAATGACACGTACCTGCATGCGGGAGGAATCCTGCAGGGCTGCTATGGAAGGCCTCGGCTCGAGGTATGTTGGAATTTTCGTCATGACATGTCATGACGTTTAATTGCAGACTAGGAGCGAGTCCAGTGAGCCAAGCAAGGGTTACGAGCCGCCAACGAGCTGGCAGACCAGACCATCGCATCTTTTGCATAACTGCACACTGTACACTTCAAGAAGTCTGCCAAAAGAACCCAACCAACTGGCTGATGATTGAGCCTACTGGCGCTATTGCGAGTAATCTCGGCAGAGAACACAATCTACTGGACGCATCTACTGTGGTCACGGTCCTGACATGTGCTGATGACAGTCCTGAGAGTCTCTTTGCTCATCTGGCATGTACATCGTCACAAAAGTCTCTGGCGCGTTTTGCGACAAATCTCGAGCCCAATGGACAAGTAGGCGGCGCACGCGTTGACACACTTGAGTAAGACTCGTCTTGCACCGCTTGCATTGTAAACAATGCCTGGTATGGCCATCCACGGTTGGCACATGCGGCCCTGAAGCCTTCAGGCCTGCAGTGCTTCAGGGTCGCACGAGTCGCACGAGCCGCACGTCAGAGTTTTTGCAGGCTGAAGCAGCAAAGCCCACCGTCCCCAGATGGGGACACTATGGCACACTATGGGACACTTCTGCCAGCGCGTTTTCGCACTGTGCACAACAGCGTCCTGTTTGGGACCAGCTCAGCGCCACCTCACGGCTTTCCCTTGGTTTTGCCTTTGCCTCGGCAAGAAAGCTATAGACCTTCCAAGACTTTTTGTGTGGCGCTTCTGCGCTGCCAGAGTGTGGCCTCCAAAGCGTGCCGGCCTTACCGTCGAGCCGAGTCAGATAGAATTGCAGCTGAAGCAAAACATGGCCTCCATGTACACGTGCGCAGCCAATCCGAGTTGCGAGCCCAAACGCCATGGGAAGTTCAGAGAACTGCGATCCTTACTGCACGAAACAGCTAGAGCACGCCGACCAGTCCATATTCTGTAAAGCACCGTCTGAGGTGCGCGACGGCTCGAACTACTAAATAAATGGCAGCTGCTGTGAGGTCTTCTACCGCTCCAAATGCTGCAAATTACACCGACAACTCCACGTTCTCTCGTCGAAATTCTGTCAGTTGCAGCATGTTGCGAACCACTCCAACGACTGTACATTACAGCATTGTCCTGGTGTCGGGCAACTTGAAACACATAGATAGTACAATACAAATTACAGCGCTTTGCAGCTCCCAAGGCAGCAAATGTTGATGCACACTTGTCCCAAGCTGCTTGAAGCCTGCTTCAACAGTGTTGATTACCCTTGCTAGCCGGGAAAGCTCGGCAAAATTTAGTTTGCGCCAGTCACAACCATGATAGACGACACCCGGTTCTTCGTTGAAGTGATGCTTAACCCTTGCGGTCAAGACTCCGAATTGCGCAAATGCACCTCAGAAATTGGCCAGTATGCAAAGCTGCAAAGCATGTAAAGCTACAGAGCAGAACTCACGTCCAGCCGTCCAGTGACAAGTTTGGCTCGGGCATGTGAGTCGCGTCCGGGCTTTTTGCCGGACAAACTGGCAAAGTTCTTTTTAAACGGTGGCATCTTCGAGCCCAAGCCAGTCTCGGCCGAAAGCTCTGCAAAGCAGCAAACCGCCGGGAAGTCTCTGGACGCATTATCCAAGCATGACTCCACCCGCCTTGTGCAGAGGTCGATGCTAAGACCCATGATAATGAATTCAAAGCACTGGCAGTTGCCAACATGCATCCACAAACAGATGTGGCAGCATCCGCCCACATCAATCAGATGTGTCTGAAAAGCTGTGGGCTTCTCCTGAGGCAGTTGATGAAGAACAGTCCTGCGGATGCCAGACTTCTAACTATGCTTGTGCGGGAGCATGCGTAACTCTTTTCCGGTGCCCGCATGACCTATCGCGGCCGAATGGCGGACATGCATTTACAAGGCATGAGACCCAAGTCCGCCTGCAGGTCCTCATCTGCACCACCAAAGTACGTTAATGTTGGGATCTGGGTAGCAAGACATCAAGATGCTGGATGCAACGTCGGGCTACGCAAGGGCCCCTGCAAAGGGCCACTGCCAGGGGCACATCAAAACTGGGCCCGCGGCGTTCGTGCGACGGCCAAGTGGGCACGCCTCCCAGGTCCAGCCCTCCACGGGCGGCCGGGATTGGTTGGACCGCACCCTGTAAAAGTCGCCATCGGAGCGGCTCAGGTCACCCTCGCGGCTAAAGTACCAGTACTCCGTTCCCCGGGCCTCGGAAGTAGTTCCGAATGCCCTCGCCGATTGGTGCAGACATTGTTTTGCCAAGGGGCCATCCGATACTTGAAGAGAAGGATGCCATCCTCGTTGGCATAGACTGGGGATCTGCTGTGGTCACCTTCAGCCACTTCCGTGCTGCCCTGTCCTGCTGTCTCACTTTAGATGGGAACAACACGTGTTCGCAGGCCTTCCTTCTGGACGTAATAGCCATTCACCACTTCCACGCCGGCATCTGTGAACTTCTATTTGCAAGGCTCAGCAAGGCTCTACTAGTGCTACAGTAGTGCTCATCCACTGGACAAAGACTGGGAAGAGTCAAAGAGGTATCCTCCCGCCTTGGACCAAATACGTGCAGCTCCGCAGCATCACGTAGAGTGGCCCGGACTGGACCCCTGCCTCTGCCAACGTTTGGGTCTCCTCGACCCTCGTGCCTCCGGTCAGAGGACTCTCTCAGAGGCATAACTTAGTAGGGCTTAGAGCAGGAATGAAAGAAGGGTTTTAAGAAGAGCTAAGGCTTAGACTAGTTCGGTGAGCGTGACCTCACAGACTTGGACTACTAGCTCGAAGGCAGCTTCACGAACAGCCTCCACTGACGATAGCCATGATGGCTACACCCTTTTCCAGGAATGGGCGCAGCACGCGCTTCAGTTCGGCTCCAGACCAACTGGGATGTGCATCAAGGACGGTCACCTGGGAACTAAAGAACTGAACACCTCATCCAGAGGCTTGCAGAATCTTGCAGTCCGTGACTCACAAACTCCAGACAGCTCGACAGCTAAGAAGTGGCCCTGCATCTTGGGCTTCAGACCATTGCACCCGAGAAATACAGCACTTCGAGTTCGATGCGGGACCCAGAGGGTGCAACAGTCGGTGTGCTCGTCGCGCTATGCGTCGTCCTGTGCGTCGCGCTGTTTGCCGGCTCTGTCTGGCGGTCACGCACGTTCCAATCCGACGCCCTGGAAGCTGCAGAGTCATTCCCACGCCTCAGCTGGAGGGACGGCTCCACGTCTGTGCGACTTCAAGATACTCTTTAGAAATGCATGACTTGGCTGCCGACGTCCAAAACCTGCGTAGATAGCGTCCACAAGAAAAGCCGCCCAGGCAATGCACCATTGCCGTGGCTCTCCAGTTTAACACGCTCCAATCTTACTAGCCTGATATGTTGCGAGCTGCGATGGCATGCAGCAAAGCTTAAACACAAATGCTGCAAGCCAAGCATACAGACCATGCACTTTTGACGATAGTGCAGGGTGCTGCAAAATCGGATGAAAAGAATGTGAGTCGTCCACCGGGAGGCTTGTCCCCTTTCGCTTTCTTGGCTGCCTTGAAAATGGCAATGGATTGCTAACCAGAAGGGTTGGTGTAGAGTCTGCGCACCTGGGCACAATACTTTTTTCAAGACTATCACGGTACTGAGGTTGTGGCTTCATTCTCGGCCGCACCGAACCTTCCATGATCCTCATGAAGCATAAGGTCAGTGAGCACCAGGCGATTGCTTTGGAACAAAGTGTCCAAGCAAAGCAAATCAGCATGGTCTCCTTTCGCTTGGTTCCACGGTACACCTGCCGACCGGGCCTGCAAGATTGCTCTTCCTAAGCATCCTCTCGTTCAGTTCAGCAAAACCTGGGCCATGCGCATTCCCTCTATTCTCTTCAGCAGTCCACCACCTGAGCTCTGTCGAAGCGTCTAAATGTGAGGAAAAGCAAACGCATCTTTTAGCCTGACCTTTGCCGCCTCGCGCAGGATCGACGTCTTCTCGAAAGTCATCACGCCATTGCCCACCGGTCCTTGCGACTCGCTATTTTGGGTTCTGCATTGCATGGCGGACTCACTCCGTCGGCTGACTGCAGCGCTGCCAGGCCGAAGGCCCCTCTTCCACACAAAAAATGCCTAAGGTCCGGGCTCGCCTCTGCCGTACTCTCGGCCCTTGCTGTACCCGGCGTCCAAATCAACACCTTCAAAGGTCGGTGCTCTCTGTCTGTGGCAATAGACACGCTCAAGTGCGGCTGGTAGAGAAGTGACTCGAGTCTCCCACGTATTATTCGGTCATCGAAAGATATCTTGTTCCTTGATGGCATGCTCTAGACTCCATATGTCCGGCTTCTCACCGAATAGAAAGTGGGTCTTGCAAAGTCCAGGCGCAGCAGGTTGACGGCAAGCTCGGCCTGTTCCTGTCCAAGGATGGGCAGGACTCTGCACAAGTACTCTACCACACCAGCTCACTGCCCACCCCTTCCCCCCCCCGGCGCATGCTTGAAGTACTCCACAAAGCAGAAGCCACATGGAACCTTCTGGTGCCGGTTCAGGCCTGGCAAAAATGCTTACTTTTTGTCGTTTAGACAAATTCGCAAAATGAATTCAATCACAACATCACGCAAATCTCATTGACTCGCATGCAAAAAAAAACGTCATCCTCCAATATCGATTGGGTTTCA
This sequence comes from Symbiodinium natans, assembly GCA_905221605.1. Classification (NCBI taxonomy): domain Eukaryota; class Dinophyceae; order Suessiales; family Symbiodiniaceae; genus Symbiodinium; species Symbiodinium natans. Next base: position 650,800 of record CAJNDS010002101.1, read on the forward strand.
CCAAATGCACTCCTGCTTGTAGTGTACTGTGATGTATTGATACAAATTCGGAATCAAATTTTCTAAAGGCTGATCCAACCTTTTTTTGCCACAGTCTCTTTGCATGAAGTCAGTAAGTGAATTTTATTTTTTCGTTGGATTGGAGTGAGAGGAATGCTGGATTTTTTGTAATCAACTGTATTCGGCGTTTTCGTTTGCAGTATGCGAAATTGTTTTGTTTACGTTTAAAATTGAACATAAATGTATGGAATTGTGCCGTTTGGAAGAGGGGGAAGATGATTAGAACAGTGGAAGTCTTAAACATGTTGATGTGTCCTTTGTTTTGTTTAACACTGTTTGTTCACAAACAATACTTAAATTGGACAACTCAACTTGAAAATTAAAGTGAACAAACAAAGAGCATGCAAGAACCATAAAAAGCTCGGGGATAACCTCAGGGATCAGGTTGAGAGTGTCGTGTAAAGCTGTGAATTCTGAGCGGTCCGCCCATGACTACTTTCTTTACGTCACCACACTTCGAGAAGAGCTCGTAGATCTGTTCCTGCGCATGATCGGTTGCCCTGCTTTGCATCGCCGAAGCCCTCAGAAAGCCCCAGAAGGGGTCCTCTCGAGTGAAGAAGGCCAAGTTGCCAACGTAGACCGTGCAAGTAACCTTGATGGCCTGCATCTGATTGCAGGAGCTAAAGAGCTAAAAGAAACCTTCCCGTCACTGGCAAACTTCGCGTGTTGACGGCTTCGGGCAGCGTCGAGCCATAAAAGTGTGCACTATATGTATAATGAGTATACTGTCCACCACAGGAAACGACGTGGTTGCCACCCATGCCTCTGCCCACTTCTCAGGCGTAAATCCGGACTTCTTGTCCACGTAAAGCAGGGGCCTCAGCTTGTCTTTGAGACATAACAAAGGCACTCTCGAAGCATTTTGGGAGCTACACGGGTTGAGCTCCTGGTAGAGATGCGCCATGGCAGGCAATAACAGATGGCCACATGCAACTGCCCACAGTGTGCCAACTGGTGATCGAATCTCCTCTTGGTACAGTGGGCTTGTGTATGCTTTCAATCAGGTTCCTGTTCAAGATCATAAGACCAGCTCTCGCAGAAGCGTCCCTGGAAACAGCATCGATCGCGCACACAGAAATTGATTTGTTCAGGGTCGGCTTTCTGATGTAGGTCACCTACGTCTCGTCTGAGCTCCATTGGCTTTGCAAATCTGTGCGTTGCCATGGGGTGCCTTTTTGCACTCAGCGGTCGTAGCCATCTGCACGCTGCTCCAATGCAGTGGCCTTGGAGGCCCACTTCACCAAAGCCACCGCCAAAGACTTCTCACCTCAGAACGCGGAACACAGTGCTAAGACTAGCCTTGCAAATGCTTGCCTAGGCTTGCATGTGCCAGTGTGTTCTGGACGATCGGCATGAGTCCTGCTGAGTGTGTGAGACTATGTGGCGAGGTGTCTGAGAACGGTATGATCCTACATGATACTGGTACTGGTAGCCCTGAGAACAGAGGAACTCACCCATTCGGCTCAGCACCAAATCTTCCAATTGTGCCTCCAAAGCAATAGAGGCACTTCGGATGCAAGCCAATGAAACCCATGCAGAGCTGTCACCCCATCCCAGCCCGGCCTCGCCGTCCATGTAACGTCCAAAGCATGTCGTGGCCTGCGGACGAAGTCCAGCAGCTGCTACAGCAATGGCACCTTCTGCGGGAGACCGCAGGAGGAGCATACCTTGCATTGCATTGGCTGCTGAAGTTCACAGCAAATCAAGACTTCCGCAGGTTAGACGGTTAGACCCTGAGACAGCTTCCACTCCAGCTCCTGTCGCATCTGTCACATTCGGTAACCCCTGCCTGCGCTCGAATCAACCCATTTCCTCAAGTGCAGTCGCAAGCACGAAGTGGCTTCGTCAGCGGCCAGAGCCAGGGACTGACCGAATACCTGGCACAGCATGTAGCATGGTAGCATTCAGGAATGCTGGTAACAAGATCTGGGAAGCCCTCCCGACAAAACTAACTAGACACACAACCAAGGCTCTCATGATCAGGAAACCATGAAAGCACAAACCGCGAAAAAGCTGTTGAAAGTTGTTCTAGCATCCTAGGCAATGCTGTCGCATTGTTACACGCTACTCGCGACTTGTGGACTGGCGGCAGTGCCCCCATCGCCTGCCGAGCTCCGTGTCCACCATGCCGGGAGTGGCACAGTGGCAGTATAGGCCACCCTTGAAAGCCAAACTTTGGGCCCGCGTGGATGTCCTCACAGGTGAGCACAGTGCACGTAGCAACCGACATTCTTCTGCATGAGAAGAAACCTCGCCATGTCAAGGTCACCATTGGTCGACCACATCATGACATCCCCGTCCAGAGCATCAGTGCCCGCTTCGAGTCTGCATACGCATGGTCTCCCACCTCCATTGCACCCAGCAGCAGAAGAAACCTCAAAAGGACCCCCGCCTCTCCACCCGCCTCTCCGCGACCAATTGATTCCAGCATCTCTGCATTGAGCTCAGACCGCTTCTCCAGCCGGCTGGACACTTGTACGACCCTGTCACCGGCCGTCGAATTTAGGCCAATCGTGAGGCCACAAGAGCAACAAGCTTTATGCAGCTTGACACAGAGCATGCACAATGCAGCACGCGCGATGCAGCAAATGCGCAGCACATGCGCAATCGCTTCGCCAGGCCTGACAGGTTCGGATTGCTCCTTGCTACGAAGCCGCGCAAGCAGCTCCGTCAGAAGGAAGGGCCCCAGGAAGTTCGTCTGCCAAGTAACATCGCCTGCGAGCAGAAAGGCTCGTTTCCGGCTCTTGTGCAAGGGGAACCCTGGGACCCTTTGCCTTTCCCGCTTGCTGGTGGACGCATGACGCCCGCATTGTTTACCAGCCTTGTCTACAGTCATCTACCGTCTACATAGTCTACACACTTGAGAAGACGAAGTAGCACAGGAAGGGCATTGTTCCTCGGCCGGCGGCATCCGAAGTCCAGGCTGGCCTTCTTTGAGGAACAGATGTGCCTGAACAACGCCGCACATGTCCAAGATTGTCCGGGCACGTGGCGTGCGTGTAGTGGTGACATGAACTTACGCTACCCAAAACCGCAGCACGCCTTCCGGTTGCACTTTTGAATTGTGCTTTCTTCCGGCGGTTGACTTTCTGTTTGTCCGGCTTGTGGTGGCAAGATGTTTGTGGGTGGGCACGAGGGCAGACCCTTTGCAACGGCCCTTGCGGCACTGATTCGAACCGCCTGCAGTGGGTGTTTGTGTGGCACACACACTTGCGGTGCCTGGATCTTCCTTGACATTCTCTCGAGAGCTGAAACAGGATGCTTCGAGGCGTTATCTGGGCACCACCACGTTCAAGATCTGGGACTTTTGGCCCGACTTCGCGATTCGCGGGGGCCTTTACCGCACTGCTCTCAAATTCACAGGTCCAAAATCGTTCCCCAACAAAGGCTCCACTCAGCCTCATCGGCAAAAGCCTGCACGGAGTCTGGGTCCAAGAGGTCCAAGCGGTGCACCTATCAAGAGATCCAAGCGGTGCACCCGCCTTTGAATGCCACCAAGGTATGAACTACTCAACCCACCTTGGTGCGATGCTGCTGCTTTCGAAACTTTTCCTCAGTCCTCTTCTTGTCTCTGCACCCCAGGAGCAGTGTCACAGAAGGATGCCCTGAGCAGATGGTTGCTGAGAACTTTAATGCGTGGCAAGTGCTCGCATGCACTGGAGAGCAGCCAAGCAGCTAAGCATCTGGTGCGCAAGCTCTTGGCCAATTCCGCTGCTCGCACCAGTGATGACGATGCGTGCATCTGTCCCTGCTGAAGCATTCAAGAGCGCCTCAGCGAACGTGCAAAACTCTAGTTGTCGGGCCCAGGTCGCGCAATAGGGGGTGTCGCTTTTCGGTGTTCCCCGTTGCTTGACAGGGCGGTTGTTGCGGGACAAGGAGCGTCGCTTTTCGGTGTAACCCATCGCTTTACAAGGGTTTTCCGACCTTCAGCTGCAAATCTCCTCAAGGCTAAGTCGCCTTTTCCACGGTTTTCACCTTTGCTCATATTCACAATGACGCTTCAAGATAAGGGTTCAGCAGCCCAGATGAGGGTTCAGTAACCTGGCGCACGAGCCCAAGATGGCGACTGTGTGCTAGAAAAGTGCTTGCGAGCGCGGCGGCAACAACATGACGAAATGCCGCCAACATGCGCAAACGATGAATCACACAGATGTAAATTATATTGACTGGGAAAGTCATACCGACTACGACTTAGGAATGAACAGCGGATAAGAATGTGCCCATATCATATCACTGCACATATCTACTTGTACGTGCGTCGACTTCCCAAGGGCACCTGCAAATGTCCTCGGGCTTTGGCAACCCTTTGTGCTCGCCTGACAAGGTCTCAGACATGTCTTCTGCACACAGTAGGAGCCACACACACACTGCGACACCTGCCTTGCCAAAACAGCAGCACAGGCAACTCCACCCAAAGCTGCGGTGGCGCACACAAGCTGGTTAACCCAGCTTTGTCCGTCCATGGCGCTCCCTGAAAATGTCAATCCATAACACTCTCGGCAAATGGCATGTTCGAAACTGACAGACAACTCCCCGAATTCTCGCTGGAGATGTTTGCAGGCTATTCGCTGCTTGCAGAAGTTTTATGTGCCTGGTTGCTTCAAGGCATCATGCCGTACTTATGGCTGCCCAAGACTTCTGAAATGGCGAAGTCCGGCATCACGGCAACTTTGACATTTGTATGTCGCCGGCAAGCTCACATGTACACTTTTCATGCATGACGAATTTCCATAAGGAAGGCATGCACTCTTGGCAGACGGTCGTCCTTCGTCTTTCTGGTTCGACAAGATGTAGTGCTTGCACACATGAACACGTGGGATCAGTTGTTATTGACTTGAGCATTGTGTGCAGTCGCCAACTGTCTTTCTCACCACCGAGATGGAAAGTCACGTTGGGCTGGCTGCCAAAAGCGCAGCTCTTGTGACCGGCTCCGCTGCCCCCTGACAAGCACTGGACAATGCATTCAAGTGGCAAGCACGATCTAAAGAACAGCAACTGGCAGCCAAACACAGAATGCAGAAATGTTCAGAAATGTTCAGAAATGTTCAGAAATGTTCAGAAATGTTCAGAAATGTTCAGAAATGTTCAGAAATGTTCAGAGATGTTCAGAAATGTTCAGAAATGTTCAGAGATGTTCAGAAATGTCAGAAATGTTCAGAGCAGCATGACCTTCAAACTCCTGCTTCGCTGCATCGACGCCGCTACAGGGACTGCAACTGGCCGCGATTTCGCCTTTTGGAGTCGAACCAAGCAGCTTCAAAGGCAAAGGCACGGAGCATGAGAAATCATGCGGCTGAGATGGCGGCAAGAAGCCAAGTCTCATCACCCCACCTGCACAGCAGTGGAGAGGAATGCGAAAATGTGCCATGCAAACTAGAGATCATTATCCAGCTCACCCACCTGCATTCATCATCTTTGGCCTGTGAGAAACAAAGAGAAAATACGTCGCACGATGACAGACATTGCTTCTATGACGACTTGTGCAGGGGGGCTGGTCCTTGAGTGCCAGTGAGCTTTCGTTCTCCAGCATCTCTCTGGGCGCCCGGTCAGGGCTTCTCACCACCTGAAGTGCTCACTGAAACTGGGGCCCTGCTTGCATCATGAAATTTCGCACAATTTTGCACCATTTTGCATCTGTGTCCACTCATCACGGCGGAACGGAACATCCACCTAAAGAGAAGAGGTCTGCTCTTGGACCAAACAATGGTGGAACTGAACATCCGAAGGAGGTTCGACTAGCACCAGGTACAAGTATGCTTTTAAGTCTCAGCAACAAGCCACACAGCTTCAGGAACCACACGCAGACCAAGGTACCTACACAGGACTTGGAAACCTCTCCATGAAGCGCAGCGGGTAGGAGAAAAGGAACTCATCTCGCAGCTCGCAGCTGTATGCAAGAGATGCCGCACTGACATGGAGAGCACTCAAGAGAAGCCACGAGAACCAGGCTGGAACGAGGGGGATGGGTAAGGAGGGGGGGGGGGTAGGTGGGTGGGTCTGGTGGTGGGTCGAAGGTGAGTCTGGCAACTCTTCAATTCTGCCAGTCACACCCCGGGTGTCTCGAAAAAGTTGTCTCCCAGGCAGACTTCCCCCCTGGCCCAGTCATGTTGAAGCAGAAGTTGTAAGGACATGAAGGACACATTTGGATGCAGAGGGTCGGAACTGAGATAGTTTGAAAGAGCCTCGGCCCGGCATTGAGTGACCACTTCACTAGCCTCACCGAAAAGCCTTTCCGCCACTTTCGGCTATTCTGGCGTGCCCCTCCCTTGTTCGCCAGCTTGCCAAATGCTGGCCCCGGCCCATTGAGGTACTAGAGGCATATTCCAACGGCATGGCGTTTAAAGCGAAAAGTTTTGCCCCCCAAACCAAGAACAATGACCAGCACTGAGAGCTTGACGTTTGAGAGGGCATTTCATGGGCCAAGCCAACTTGGGGTCGGGCATTCACAGCTTCGAAAGCTGCAGTCTCAGCTTCATGAAGAAGCCGAGCCTAAGTCTCTTTGCCGGACTTTGCCGGAGTCACAGTCGGAGCTACATACTGCAACATCTTGCCGAGAACAACAATGAGCAATGCTTGGCGCTAAGTAGATGACCAAGCAAGCAGCACGCTCTGGCCTCTGCCAGATACCAACTTTCATTATCTTACATTGACCCTCTCTTTTCGGTCAAACCCTGGCATGGCCTGGAAAGTGAGGAGGGAGCCGGACGTGGCCTGTCAGATGCTGTAGAGAGGGAGTATGGATCAATTTTTGAAAGCTTGAGCACAGAAACGCTGGTTTCAGCATCAGATTGAACTGCATCCCTTCAGCATGCGCGTGTGGATGCCTCATTCATTCACACAACCATGCCGTCAAGCCATGAAGTGCTTGCAGCAAACAGGTCATTCCACAACACTCCCATACCCTCTGCCTTTCGACGGGGGCACAAAGCTCCACAAGGCGCAGCTGCCCCGCCAGACACATGTCCCACCACCTTCACAGGTCTTGGATTCGTCAGATTAGTCAGATCTGTCAGATGTGTCAGGCTTGTGATTTGTGACTGAAATACACTCTTATGATATTCAGGGATCTAGGCAGGAATAAACGACATGGTAGCATCAAACCAAGCTCGGCAGATCAGCCTGTGAAACACACGCCGCACCAGGGGCGCTTGCTTCAGGTACAAGCGTCTGCGCAGATCTTCAGCAGGTGATACGACAATATTCGGACAGCACTCGCTTAACTCGTCCTGCACAGATAGCAATGGATCGGACAGGGTCGGCTTGGCATCGTCGGGTCTCTGAAAACTCTGAAGCTTTGATGAGGACCTTAAAGATGGACCATGCTGCGAGCTTGGCGCTTGCGCACACATCACAGGTTGATACACAGCTGGCAGCTGCTCTTCTTCCGGCTGGCTCTCCTCATCTGTAATGACTTCAACTTCCGCAGCGGAGTTGTGGGACTTGTTCTGAGCAGGGTCCTCCTTTGGCGGTGAAAGAGCTTCCTTTAGTTGGCTATTGGAGCCTGTATCAACTTCGGATACTTCAGCCAGGGGAACAGACTTTGTGTAGATTGCAAGCTGCACAATACGCACCCATGATAGGAGCTTGACTGGGCAAGCAACGAGCCAGAGCCATTTCTGAAAACACTTCACTATCGTGAAGCTACTAAGCAAAGCTGCAAGCCTTGCTTGAATGTCCACGTTGGTCCGTGCACGCCGGTTGGACATTTTAAGTTGACACCAGGCATGCATCGTCAATTGAAGTAAGCCTCTCGCTGCCTCTTCGCCCAAACGTTTGGTGCTCTGTTGCCTAGCAGCTTGGGCAGCTTGCTCACAAGATTTCAGTGCCGAACGGCTTTCTTGTAGATGCTCCACCTTCCAAGCGAGGAAAGCGACACATCTAATTGCATCGTCACGACTGTCGCGGAAAAGCACGTGTCGCAGCTGCCTGATGTCTAATGCGCTCAATCTAGACCTGGAGTCGGCGGAGCTGCTCGACATTCGTTGCTGACGTCTCGAAATGCCCTGCGCTGCCCAAGCCAGCAACACAAGTCGCAGGTGCAGCCGGCGCCTCTCCGTGACCCTGATTCCTTCGTCTGGCTCCGAGCGCTCGGGTACCTGACGATCTGCACGCAGCCTCTGCGTGACCCACATCCAGCGATAGAACCATCGGGTGGAAAGGCTCGTACGCCACAGGATTCCACTGAGGGCTTCTAACTTGCTTCTCTCGTGACTGCGACTTGCCCGACTCATCTGACTCTGCCGCCAAGCGACTAAACACAAGCCGAGAACTTCGGCATGCCCTTGCTTGCTGCTGTTCAGGGCGTAGCCTTGACACTGCCGCTGCAGCCGCGCAAGGCGTGCAAGCCAGGACCAAGATGCAAAGACACTTTGCAGCGCCACCAAGCGCACAAAATGCGCATGTTGTGCTGCAAGCTCTGCGACCACTGCCTTTCCAGTTGAGTCGGTCCTGTCCAGAACATGCCGTAACCGGCCGGCTTCACAGGCGAATTGCCAAACAATAAAGGCAAGAAGCAGGAGAAGTCGCTCAGCGCGCTGGTGCAATGCCATGTTCTGCTCCGTGACCACTGCGTGCTCGCGCTCGGTCCGAGCTTCCATCGCATCAACCAAGCACTCGAGCGCAGTCTGTCGCGCACGGCTTCGAAGCATGCTGGCGACAAGTCTTTCCCATGAGGCTTCAAATGCTTCAAGGGCTTCAACCTCCCGCGTACACGTGGAACGCCACGCTTTCCAACAGCTGCGAACAGCGTCCTTCTCGGAGAAAAGCTTTAACTTTTCGCACAAGGACTGTTTACTGTGGCCCAGAAGCGACTTGGCTTTCCAAGCTCCGAACGTCACGGAGCAAAACCGCCCTTGCAAGCTGCGGCTTCCTTTGAGCTTCAGCTGAAGGGAATGCCCACGCAGTACAAGGAGCTCCCAAGCAATGAAGTAGGGACCGGCGCTGTCCAAAACGCCCCTGCAGTGGCTCCAGTGGCCCACTGACAGGTGCCGTAGCCCTTGTAGCCTTTGCAGCGCATGAAAAGTCCACCAGGACCAGGCTCTCAAGACCATTTGCCGCAAAGCCCTCGCTTTCTGGCCCTGGCTCTCCCAGCATTGCAATCGGTCTGCAAGCTCCACACTTGCTTTGTGAAAGCCCTGCAGGCCATAACTTCCGACGCCCTGCGAGCCCACGTCAAGCTGCATCTCGGGGATTTCGTCCTCCGACCATACGAAAGACCCATCAGAAGAAGATGCGAAAGAGTCGAAAGCGTGTCGTGCCATGCACGGGTACGAACCAGGCCCACCAGCTTGCAATACTTGCAGATCAACGTTCTCAGCATCGGGACTCCATCTTTCCAATCGTGCCTCTGCGGTGGTACTCCACCAAGCTGCAAAAACATTTCGCAGATCCACGTGCAGTTGCCGTGCAGCTGTGCCAATTTGGACCTTGTCTTGCAGACTGTGCACCAGAGTGCGAACAGTCGTCAGTCGCCTGGAAGAGTCGCAGAGCTGCGCTTCCAAAACAAGAAGCTTCCAGGCATTCCCTGAAGATGCCATGATGGAGCCCTGACTGGTCAAAACCGTCGAAGCAGGATGCAGTTCCCCGGTTCAGACACAACCCAACCTTAACTTCAGCACTACCACAAGCTGTCACAAGCTTCCAAGGCGCCGCTCGAAGCCAAGCTCTGAATGCCTCGAGAGAGTTGGCAGGAAAATCTTGTGCCGTGAAAAACGTGGGCCTTCCAAACATATCCAGACTGCACCAAGCTTTCCACCTGGGCCATTGCTTTCAACTGCGCTCGCAGAGCGATTTGATGTGCCACCTGACAACGTTCAGCACGTTCAGGTGTTTGTCGGGCAGGTGGATATGACGCTCACACCCTGCCTCCTTCGTGACCCTGCTCCCACTGACGGCAAGCAAGTGCCAGGCACGCAGAACTGAACTAGCCTGTGCCAGTAGAAAGCGGTCAGGAACAAAAGTGGCAGATATCACGTCGTTCAAAGTCCTGCTGCAAGTGCCGGCTGCCGATGAGCCAAACAGCCTTCAACGTCTGTACCAGATGCGCCTCAGATCATCGATGCTTGGACTGTGCAAATATGTCCTCTGCTTACAAGGCCAAGCCAGGGTTCAGTCATATGGACCAGCGATGCTACGCCATGCTACGCCATGCTACGCGATGCTACGCGATGCTACGCGATGCTACGCGATGCTACGCTGCTATGCCCAGCCCATTTCTCAAGGCCAAGCTGCACAGTCTTGAACACCTGGCCGATTCGTGGCCACCCAAGAGCCTTCGAGTTTGGCAGCCTCTGCAAAGGACGATTCGACGTTGTGTCACAAAGCAAGCAAAGCAAGCAAGGCGAGTTTCAGGAAACAGCCACCTAAGCACAATAGTTGGACCCCTGTAGCGTACGGTTCTATAATTGGCACTGTCAGCTACATCCCTCCCTTTAACTTGGATAGAAAAGGTGCGAAAGCATGCGGCGAGCTCAAGGCTTTGACGGCTTTGCCTGATGGAGATGCTGCGCCCACAGGTTGCGTTTGGCATCGAGGCTTTGGGCCTGAGACAATCTTTGAGAAGTTCTCCACTGACAAGGATTGCGCAGAAAAACGATATCGGTGAGATGGCGGATCTCCTGGGTCTTGAGCAGTTGCCCACCCAGCCGTGGCACATGCGCATTCCATGATGATTCTTGGGTGTTCTGGGTAAAATGCCAACCCGGATGTACTTACACAGATGCATCATGTGTCTCACGGATGGATCAGAAGGACGGCCAATTTTATCTTCGCTGTGAATGAAACATCTGGACACAAGCTCTCGCTGGGTTGAGTCCTTTTGAACGTGCTCCTCCCGCTCATTTTGGCAAGGCACCGACCAATCTTTGGGCCGAGCCTTGAGCCACAAGCACCGACCACACTCGAAGCGCTGATATAATTAGGGGCCAGGACAGCCGGGAGCCATGTTGACTTCTCCTAAACATGCCCGGGCTCGGCAGTCGAGCTCTTGGAGTTTGAGTGCGGGATGGGCACAAAAGGAGTTCGGAGCCTTGGCATTCAGCACGAATCGCGGATGGGAGGGCGGTCGATGGGCCGACGGACGAAGGCATGGTGTGGTGGGGGGTGGGCCACGGAAATGGACAAATGCAGGGTGCGGATTCAAGAGGAACAGCCCCCCAAAATGAATCGAAAACGTCAACAAGAACAAGACTGAAGCCGGGCCAGCTTTCGCGACAATTCAATAAGCATACCAAGGAAGACCAGCGAAGGCCACTTTCCATGGCTGCAAGCTTCCTCTCAATGGCCCTTGACTTTCCGGGATTGCCTCGACACCTCTGCAGGCGCGTCTTGCCTTGTCTGACCCTCTTGTTGCCACACGCCTGTCAGTGCCAATGGAAACGAGGTCGATTTCTAGTAGAAATCTGCCTACGAATCCCTGGGCATCCAAAACCCAACAACCGACGCGGGCTCGTGCAGTCCCCGCTGGCGGGCACTTTTCTGGTGACCAACTTGATGGCCGGTGAGAGACCTTGACTGCATTGTTTCATTGCGATGCAAATTTCTGCTAGAAATCTACAGTTTTCCACTCCGGAAGGCACCGAAGGAGCTTGGAGCCTTTCAGGCAAGTTTCTGTTAGAAATCCACTTTCTCTCCATTCCGACTGGGTTCGTCATGGTTTGCTAGCAATGTACCTTTCTTCCACTTCCCTAAACCCTAAACCCTAAACCCTAAACCCTACACAACCTGGACCCTGAACCCTGCCCGCAGCAGGAGAGGATGCCCTTTACATCTCGGAGATTGGAAACGCAGCCGCAGACTTGATAAGACTTTGAACGGGTACTTACTTCGAACCATGGTGCCACCGGCATGATGGTCTGTCAGGAGAACATATCCCTCTCCCCGCCATCGATTCAGCACATTGCGAAGAAACCTGAGAATGTAGAAAAAAAACCTTGTTGCATGTAGGTCCCCCCCTGGTGGGATTCTACATTTATTACAGGTGAGGGGATACCTTGAAGGTATATACTGTACGCACACCGTCCCAACATTCCGACCCCCTGGTTCCTGTCAAGATGTCTTTCGCGTTTACGAAATCCCCAGTCTAAGACTAGATACACAACGCAACGGAATCATGATCGGAAACGATGACAGAGCAAATCGCGTCCCCCATTGCGCTCATGATCGGAGACCATGGGAGACCACGGACCCAAACCACGTGACGCCTCCCAACCCCTGTCGCTCATGATCGGAGACAGTGGGAGACCACGGACCCAAACCACGTGACACCCGCCGGAAGACGCATGCATCGGCCCGTGCACATATGAAAGCTCGGAGCAGTCGGAGCAGGCTTCCATCACCGATCACCTGTGTCAACTTGTATGTCTTTTCGAGGAGCTGACAAATAAGACCAGCCCAGGAATCATGACCCCAAAGCAACCAAAGCTGCCCAGCACACATCCGTGTGCGGCTGGGCATCGCCTCAAGGCCAAAGTCTGAGTCCTGACCCGGAAGCCAGCAGCCATGGGAGCAAGTTGTGCTCGAAAAGCCACACTCATGGACTCCGTTGAGACCTGCGTCGACCCGTGTAACCTCACCAAGCCGGGCAACACGCAAAAGCCCAGGCACCCAGATCAGACGGGGTTTGCAGGCGGACTCATGGGGATGGTAAAGGCAACAGCGACTGCAGTTTTTGTCGAGCGCTTGCAATGCCCTTCTTTGCAAGCTCGGTGCCTCATGACGCCTTACAGCTTCAGGCCCTGAGTATGTAACACATGAAATATTCGACAAGACCATGCCATACCGGACTATGCTATATGCTATGACAGTATATAGCAATGCAACACAATAAACCGACCATGCCGCACTGTACTGTACCATACCATACCATACCGTACCGTACCATACCAACACACAACAATGCTGCGCCACGTCTGGTACAGACAATAAGCGAAGTATGGGCAGGCCGAAAGGCAAGGCCGTCCTAAACTGCCCAACGCGTCCGTCAGGACACCCACACAAGCGCCAGGGCCGAAGCAATAGCGTAGCACTCAGTACACCTTCTTGCAGTTAGATTGGCAAGTAAGTAAGTGTGAATGCACAAAGATTTGAGACCAAAAAAAACTTTTTTGCGACACAGTAGCAGCACAGCGCTTATAGCACGCGGATGCGTGCTGTACCTCGCTGCGTTAACGCGCAATGCATTCCTTGGCGTTCTCGCTCTTACTGACCAAGGAAGCGCGCAGTAAGCAACCTCAGCGCAGGCCCTGACTGCAAGGGTAAGTAGGAGCACCTGCATGCTTGACCTACAGGTCCGTGTCATGCTCACAAGCGCGCCAGGCAGTTACGCAACGTGTCTCGCGAATGTAAGGCAAGTAAAACCCACTTGCTACTGGCCAGCACTTGCTACTCTGCTGCTTCCAGGGGCTGCATCCCGTTACCCTTCGGCGAAGGGGGCTTCGAAGCCTTCGAAGCCTTCGAAGCCGAAGGGTCGAAGGGGGGGGGGGTGAAGGTCTGAAGGCTTCGAAGGCTTCGAAGGCGAGGACGAAGGGGAAAGGGCTTCGAAGGCTTCGAAGGTGAGAACGAAGGCTTCGAAGGCTTCGAAGGGTGAGGACAAAGGGAGGAGGGGGGCTTCGAAGGCTTCGAAGGGTGAGGACGAAGGGGACTTCGAATGCTTTCGAAGGTGAGGACGAAAGGGCTTCGAAGGCTTGGAAGGTGAGAGACGGGGCATCTCCAGAGTCTCACTTCTCTGACTTTCGAAGAATGAGATCCAAAAATGAAATCCAAAAAACAAAACAAGATTCGAGGGATGGAATTTAGAAGAAGTCCCTTCTCTCTCATCTTCAAAAATAAATTACAGGCCTTGGACAAGAAATTGAGGCTACAGGCTTCGAAGGATAACAAGAAACTGAGAGGGGTTGAATTTAGAATAATTCTCTTCTCTTCTTTTGCACAAAACACAGGCCTTCGAAGGACAAGAAATTGAGGGGGGTGGAATTCAGAATAATTCTTCACTCTTCTCTTCTACAGGCTTCGAAGGACAACAAGAAACTGAGAGCGTGAATTTAGAATAAAAGCTTGCCCCAAGGACGAACGGGGAGAGGCTTCGAAGGCTTCGAAGGTGAAGACGAAGGGGTTTCGAAGGCTTCGAAGGCGAGGACGAAAGGGGGGGGGCTTCGAAGGCTCGAAGGGTGAGGAGGAAGGGGGCTTCGAAGGCTTCGAAGGTGAGGACGAAGGGGGCTTCGAAGGCTTCGAAGGCGAGGACGAAGGGGGAGGGGGCTTCGAAGGACAACAAGAAACTGAGGGCGTTTGGAATTTAGAATAATTCTCTCCTCTTCCCTTCGATTCTTCCCTCTTGTCGAAGGGGGGGAGGCTACGCGCCCTCCCCACACCCCCCCCCGGAAAGCTTCTCTTCTGCAGGCTTTCGAAGGATAACAAGAAACTGAGGGGGGTGGAATTTAAAATAATTCTCTTCTCTTCTCTTCCACAGGCCTTGAAGGACAAGAAATTGAGAGGCGTCGAATTTAAAATAATTCTTCACTCTTCTCTTCCACAGGCTTCGAAGGACAACAAGAAACTGAGCGTAGAATTTAAAATAATTCTCTCCTCTTCCCTTCGATTCTTCTCTCTTTTCGAAGAGAGGAGGCTACGCCCCCCCCCCCTCCCCCGCGGAAAGCTTGCTCCCGAATTGCATAGGCGATGGTTTCCAAAGCTTCGAAGGCTTCAAAGGTGAGAGTGAAGATGCTTTTCAAAGGCTTCGAAGGCAACGGGGAGAGGCTTCGAAGGCTTCGAAGGTGAAGACGAAGGGGCTTTGTTCGAAGGCGAGGACGAAGGGGGGGGCTTCGAAGGCTTCGAAGGGCAAGGACGAAAGGAGCTTCGAAGGCTTCGAAGGTGAGGACGAAGGGGGCTTCGACGGCCCTGACCGCTGGCTCGCCCCTGCCTTCCGCCCCCAACTCTCTAATCCCCCCCCACCCACACACCCCTCCCTCTCCCCCACTCTCACCCAGTCTTTTGTGTTTGACCCTAACCCTTCCCCTGCCCCACCTCCCCACCTCCGTTTGTTTCTCCTCTTCCCAACCATTCCACTCCACCTCCACTTACCCATCCCGCTCCCCTTGTCCTTGGCACTCCCTCTCCACCGCCCACTCCGCCCCTGACCAATCTTTTGCCCTGCGCCCAACCCTCCCATCTCTTGTTTGGCGTCTTTTCTTTGAAGTCACAGTGCCGAAAAGAAAAATTGGCAGAGTTAGAGCAAGCGTGGCTGACGCTTCAGTTGATGAAGAAGAGGCTCATCTTCCCCGTCGAAAGCACACCTAAGAGGCTCAATACCTGCTAGGCTGCGAGCCAATGCTGCGCAGCTGCAACACGTTAACAGAGCGCACAAAACTACAACTGCTGCTTAAATTATCATCAGGCAATTCTTCGCTGATGATGGACCGTATGTGATGATGTAAATTCTGTGCCTCCAGTCTAGACGTGGAAGAACTCAAGCCTCCGTAACAACCTGCGGGACCGCCAAGATGGAATGTGATATATGATGGAACGTTAAAGATCCGCAAGCATACAAGTCACCCTGCGCGTGAGTCCAACCACACAAGTGCATCCACTCATAACAAAGCTTGGCAGCTTTCGTGTGCCTTTTTGTCCTGCGCAAAAATCCCCATGCGCTTTCTCACGTCCAAGGTCAAAAGGTACAAATTCGAGGCCGTGTGATTACTCGAGTGGGTTATGCTGGTGATTGCACTAAGACAAGTAATCGCGTTTTCAAATCTTGTTGCACATTTTTGTGCTTGTTATTGCAGGACCTGCATCATGCACACCTGCCGAGGTAGCTGTTGTGGGGCTTTGGCATGGCTTGCGTTAAGTTGTCTTGTAATAAGAGCTTCTGTAGGAACCACTTTTCTCGAGGTGGACCTGCTGCACTTCACGTGGGCGGCTTCCGAATTCTGACCGTCCTCAGAGCAAACTCGCCTTGAAGCTGCCCGAAAGCAGCCAGGGCTGAGTTGTTGCTTGGTGGGGTGCTTTGCGCGTGCAGGCCTTTGAGAGCGACCCAGTGCGCCGTGGCAGCATTATGCGCTTTTGTGGATTGTCCCAGTTGCTACCAATTGCGCGTAAATGCCAAGTCAAGTCTGGCGTCTGCTGGATCGCTTTGGTGATTCCTGATATTATGGTTTGCTTGCTCAGTCTTGGTACTGGTGAGCGCTTTTCAACACGTGGCTTCTACATGCTGGCATTGTCAGTTGCAGGCTTCTTACAGTGTGGCTCTGCGATTCCTACAGTGTTGCTTCATGAAGGAACCCACGCTGACTCCACTGGCTGACCACCGCTACTCAAGTGCTCCGCAGGCAATCGTTGTAACTGCAGCGATTCGGCCTATTGCTTGTTTGCTCTGAGGTCGCTCTTGGCAACTAGATGTTGATCAAGAAGTCCCCACTGGCAAACCACCATGGGGCATCGCGGGTGCACTCTTCCGTCCGGAAGGGTGTGCCAAATTGTCCTCTCTTGTGACCATTTGATGATTGATGGACACTGAAATTTGCTGAGCCTGCACTTCGCTCTTGCTAGGTTGACATATAGGACTGCAGCTCGCCAAGAGCATTACCGACCGGCTCTGCGCAAACAACTTTGAGATGGTGATTTTGACTTCCTGGCATACTTCGCATTTTGCGACCTCTCTACGAGCTTTGGTGCTTCAAGGATCCGCCCTTGAACTACAACGACGAGTTTGAGTTTTGAGCGCGTGGGGAGTTTCTTAGCTCTTTCGCCCTTTCTTCTTGGTTTCCTTGTCTGCTTCGCTTGGTTGCTGGGTGGTGTGTTGTTGTTGTTGTTGCTTCGGTTGGTGGTGTTGTTCGTCTTTCTTGTTCTTCTTGCTTCTCACGGCGATCTGTTTCACACCTAGTTGCGAGACCCACAAGAACGGCCTACTGTGCTACTGATGTAGTAAAGAGGCGTCCGCTTAAAAAAAAAGGCTTCATCTTCCCCTTCGAAGCTTTCGAAGCCTTCGAAGCCGAAGGGTCGAAGGGGGGCCTTCGAGGGGGGTTGGGCTTAAAGGCTTTGACCCTTTGCCCCCCCCCAAAGGGCCCCTTTGTAGGGACTCCTTTGAAGGGGGGCTTAAGGAGGGCTTAAAGGGGGGCTGAAAGGGGGGCTTAAGGTTTCGAAGGCGAGGACGAAGGGGGAGGGGGCTTCGAAGGCTTCGAAGGTGAGGACGAAGGGGCTTCGTCCTCTCTTCCAAACCTTTGAAGCCTTCGAAGGCCTCTTCGTTCTCATGAGCCGAAGGGGGGCTTCAGACCTTCAGCGCGAAGGAACTTAAGCCCCCCCCTTAAGCCCCCCCTCCTTTTAAGCCGCCCCTTTAAGCCCCTCTTAAGCCTCTCCCTTCCCCTTAAAGCCCCTTAAAGCCCTTTTAAGCCCCCTTTGATTTAAAGCCCCCTTTAAACCCCCCTTTGAGCCCCCTTTTGTTTTTTGAATTTCATCTTTCGAAAAATTAGAGGAGAAGAGAGAAGGGAATTTATTCTAAATTCGAGAACAGAGAAGTGAGACTCTAAACACATTTCCCTTTACAAATTCCACCCCGCTACTTCTTCAATCACCACCGAAAGTGCTCCCGTGGCTTTACTGGGGGCTGCATCCCGTTACCCTTCGGCGAAGGGGGCTTCGAAGCCTTCGAAGCCTTCAAAGCCGAAGGGTCGAAGGAGGGGGGGGGGGGGGGGGGGGGGGGAGGCTGAAGGTCTGAAGGCTTCGAAGGCTTCGAAGGTGAGGATGAAGGCTTCGAAGGCTTCGGAGGTGAGGGCGAAGGCTTCGCAGGCTTCGAAGGGTGAGGACGCAGGGGCTTGGAAGGCTTCGAAGGTGAGAACGAAGGGGGCTTCAAAAGCTTCGAAGGCGAGGACGAAGGGGGGGCTTGGAAGGCTTCGAAGGTGAGAACGAAGGGGGCTTCGAAGGCTTCGAAGGCGAGGACGAAGGGGGGGGGTTTCGAAGGCTTCGAAGGCTTCGAAGGGTGAGGACGAAGGGGGCTTCCAAGGCTTCGGAGGCGAGGACGAAGGGTGGGGGGCTTGGAAGGGTGAGGCTCCCAGGTTCCGAATGCCATGGGCTTCAGCTTCGCGATTTCTCTCCCTGGTGCTGCCGGGTGCGGGGAGTCAGGGTCGCGATTTTTGCTGTGCTATTCCTCTAGAGGGCCCATAAGCTTCAGATGATTTCTCTCCTGCTGCTCCCAGCTTCCATGGGCCTCAGGTTCTTGGGCACCGGTAGCATCCTGAGCAGCCGCTGTGCTACCCATTGTTGTATCCATAAGCACGCTGTCTGCAAGTGACGTACTCGTCCAACACCCAGCCTGGACGCGATAGCGCGCGCCACGGAGGAATCTGATCTTATCACCAGGGCCGCCTCGGTGCGCATGAGGAACTCCCAGGCCTTCTTCACGAGAGGGATTTTCGTTGTGCAAATGTAGTACTGGGAGGATAGAGCGAGGGGCACGAGAGCTGACTGCGGCGCGTGCGACCGCGCGTACGGCGGCGCGGGAAGCGGAAGGAATTTTCGTTGTATTGTAGTACAAATGCAGTACTGGGAGGACAGAGGCGGAGGAGCGCGCGTGCGACGGCGCGAATAGCGGCGCGGGAAGCGGCGGGATTTTCGAACAAATGTAGTGGTGGGAGGACAGAGCCGGAGGGGCCCGAGAGCGGACTGCGGCGCGTACGACGGCGCGGGAAGCGGAGGGATTTTCCTTGAATTGTAGTACAAATGTAGTATTGAGGACAGAGCCGGAAGGGCGCGAGAGCGGACTGCGCCGCGTACGACGGCGCGTACGGCGGCGCGGGAAGAGGAAGGAATTTTCGTTGCATTGTAGTAAAACTGCAGTACTGGGAGGACAGAGCCGGAGGGGCGCGAGAGCGGACTGCGGCGCGTGCGACGGCGCGTACAGCGGCGCGGGAAGCGGCGGGATTTTCGCACAAATGTAGTAGTGGGCCGGAGGGGCGCGAGAGCGGACTGCGGCGCGTACGACTGCGCGTACGGCGGCGTGGGAAGTGGAGGGATTTTCGTTGAATGGTAGTACAAATGTAGTACTGGGAGGACAGATCCGGAGCGGCGCGCGAGGGGACTGCGGCGCGTATATGCTGCGGCGCGTACGGCGGCTCGTGCCTTATTACCTTTTTATATACTCTTCCATAAAATGTGCATACGGAATGGATGTTAAAGTGGGGGTTTCATTCCGGCACTGTTGTGATTCGGATTGTTTTTGGGTTCCTGGCTTGACCTTGTTTTTTGTCAAACCCGGAGCTCGACTTCAGTGTGAAGATCCAGAGCGTCTGTACGGCTTTCCAAGCAGCTAGTTGAGATTGTTGGAGGCGCCCATGAAATTGCTGCATAGAGGACTTCTTTTGTTCAGAACAGAGAGCCCCCTGCTCAGCCTTCACTGCTGCGCCGGTCGTCTCAATCCGGCCCTGTGGGATGGCTGGTTGTGTGGTCGTCCGATCTTCACTTCCTCTGAATGATGGGTATCATTGCTACTACTACTACTACGACGACGACGACGACGACGACGACGACTACTACTACTACTACTACTACTACTACTACTACTACTACTACTACTACTACTACTACTACTACTGTGGATGGACAAAATCTTGC
Source organism: Symbiodinium natans (assembly GCA_905221605.1). Taxonomy (NCBI): domain Eukaryota; class Dinophyceae; order Suessiales; family Symbiodiniaceae; genus Symbiodinium; species Symbiodinium natans. The sequence goes on from CAJNDS010002101.1 coordinate 670,456, forward strand.
ATGACCCCCTGCGTTACACGTGTGCGACGGTTGGTAATCGAGCTCCCCGCACCCGTCGAATTTCACTGTTGCGTGCGCATATGGGTGATGCAGGATTTCGGTCATTCACACACATGCACTTTCGAAGCATTGCAAGGACGGCAATGTTAAGATTCAGGGTTTGGAAGGGATGAGCTGCATGATAAGAATGATGCAGGATTTCGTCCATCAACAGTCTGGAGACTTGCAAGTTTTTTCGGAAACTCTGGTCTCTAGACACGGCTGACCAAAGTCAACTGAGGGCCGTATGTGAGGGGCCAGGATGGGGCAGAAAGTCCGGAATGTGGTATTTTTCAAGTTTCAAATTGTTTCCATAGTTTCAAATTAGTTTCCAGTCAGTTTCAAATTAGTTTCAAAATCCAGTTGCAAAATCGCTGTTAAGGGGGAACTGCAATTTCTGTCCGCGCTTTTTGAAAACCAGGAATCTCTGAGATTCCTTCATTTTTTGAGTCGCACGTAGGAAAATGCAGTTTCCCCTTAACAGCGATTTTGCAACTGGATTTTGAAACTATTTTGAAACTAATTTGAAACTACAGAAACGAATTTGAAACTTGAAAAACGCGACATTTCTGCTCTTTGGTGCTTGGCCACACCCGAGAAAGAGGAGAGCTTAGGCTTGAAGCTGCAAAAAGTACATCTCCGACATTCTTCCCAAAGGCCATTCTCCGACAATCTTCCCAAAAGCCATTCCAGCAACAACTCTTGCCAACAAGTCAGTCAATTATCTTGTCCGAGACTGTGGATTATCTTGTCCGAGACTGTCTGGAGACTTGCAAGTTTTCGGAAACTCTGGTCTCTAGACACGGCTGACCAAAGTCAACTGAGGGCCGTATGTGAGGGGCCAGGATGGGGCAGAAAGTCCGGAATGTGGTATTTTCCAAGTTTCAAATTGTTTCCATAGTTTCAAATTAGTTTCCAGTCAGTTTCAAATTAGTTTCAAAATCCAGTTGCAAAATCGCTGTTAAGGGGGAACTGCAATTTCTGTCCGCGCTTTTTGAAAACCAGGAATCTCTGAGATTCCTTCATTTTTTGAGTCGCACGTAGGAAAATGCAGTTTCCCCTTAACAGCGATTTTGCAACTGGATTTTGAAACTATTTTGAAACTAATTTGAAACTACAGAAACGAATTTGAAACTTGAAAAACGCGACATTTCTGCTCTTTGGTGCTTGGCCACACCCGAGAAAGAGGAGAGCTTAGGCTTGAAGCTGCAAAAAGTACATCTCCGACATTCTTCCCAAAGGCCATTCTCCGACAATCTTCCCAAAAGCCATTCCAGCAACAACTCTTGCCAACAAGTCAGTCAATTATCTTGTCCGAGACTGTGGATGGACAAAATCTTGCATGACCCCCTGCGTTACACGTGTGCGACGGTTGGTAATCGAGCTCCCCGCACCCGTCGAATTTCAATGTTGCGTGCGCATATGGGTGATGCAGGATTTCGGTCATTCACACACATGCACTTTCGAAGCATTGCAAGGACGGCAATGTTAAGATTCAGGGTTTGGAAGGGATGAGCTGCATGATAAGAATGATGCAGGATTTCGTCCATCAACAGTCTGGAGACTTGCAAGTTTTTTCGGAAACTCTGGTCTCTAGACACGGCTGACCAAAGTCAACTGAGGGCCGTATGTGAGGGGCCAGGATGGGGCAGAAAGTCCGGAATGTGGTATTTTTCAAGTTTCAAATTGTTTCCATAGTTTCAAATTAGTTTCCAGTCAGTTTCAAATTAGTTTCAAAATCCAGTTGCAAAATCGCTGTTAAGGGGGAACTGCAATTTCTGTCCGCGCTTTTTGAAAACCAGGAATCTCTGAGATTCCTTCATTTTTTGAATCGCACGTAGGAAAATCCAGTTTCCCTTTAACAGCGATTTTGCAACTGGATTTTGAAACTATTTTGAAACTAATTTGCAACTACAGAAACGAATTTGAAACTTGAAAAACGCGACATTTCTGCTCTTTGGTGCTTGGCCACACCCGAGAAAGAGGAGAGCTTAGGCTTGAAGCTGCACAAAGTACATCTCCGACATTCTTCCCAAAGGCCATTCTCCGACAATCTTCCCAAAAGCCATTCCAGCAACAACTCTTGCCAACAAGTCAGTCAATTATCTTGTCCGAGACTGTGGATTATCTTGTCCGAGACTGTCTGGAGACTTGCAAGTTTTCGGAAACTCTGGTCTCTAGACACGGCTGACCAAAGTCAACTGAGGGCCGTATGTGAGGGGCCAGGATGGGGCAGAAAGTCCGGAATGTGGTATTTTCCAAGTTTCAAATTGTTTCCATAGTTTCAAATTAGTTTCCAGTCAGTTTCAAATTAGTTTCAAAATCCAGTTGCAAAATCGCTGTTAAGGGGGAACTGCAATTTCTGTCCGCGCTTTTTGAAAACCAGGAATCTCTGAGATTCCTTCATTTTTTGAGTCGCACGTAGGAAAATGCAGTTTCCCCTTAACAGCGATTTTGCAACTGGATTTTGAAACTATTTTGAAACTAATTTGAAACTACAGAAACGAATTTGAAACTTGAAAAACGCGACATTTCTGCTCTTTGGTGCTTGGCCACACCCGAGAAAGAGGAGAGCTTAGGCTTGAAGCTGCAAAAAGTACATCTCCGACATTCTTCCCAAAGGCCATTCTCCGACAATCTTCCCAAAAGCCATTCCAGCAACAACTCTTGCCAACAAGTCAGTCAATTATCTTGTCCGAGACTGTGGATTATCTTGTCCGAGACTGTGGATGGACAAAATCTTGCATGACCCCCTGCGTTACACGTGTGCGACGGTTGGTAATCGAGCTCCCCGCACCCGTCGAATTTCAATGTTGCGTGCGCATATGGGTGATGCAGGATTTCGGTCATTCACACACATGCACTTTCGAAGCATTGCAAGGACGGCAATGTTAAGATTCAGGGTTTGGAAGGGATGAGCTGCATGATAAGAATGATGCAGGATTTCGTCCATCAACAGTCTGGAGACTTGCAAGTTTTTTCGGAAACTCTGGTCTCTAGACACGGCTGACCAAAGTCAACTGAGGGCCGTATGTGAGGGGCCAGGATGGGGCAGAAAGTCCGGAATGTGGTATTTTTCAAGTTTCAAATTGTTTCCATAGTTTCAAATTAGTTTCCAGTCAGTTTCAAATTAGTTTCAAAATCCAGTTGCAAAATCGCTGTTAAGGGGGAACTGCAATTTCTGTCCGCGCTTTTTGAAAACCAGGAATCTCTGAGATTCCTTCATTTTTTGAGTCGCGCGTAGGAAAATGCAGTTTCCCCTTAACAGCGATTTTGCAACTGGATTTTGAAACTATTTTGAAACTAATTTGAAACTACAGAAACGAATTTGAAACTTGAAAAACGCGACATTTCTGCTCTTTGGTGCTTGGCCACACCCGAGAAAGAGGAGAGCTTAGGCTTGAAGCTGCAAAAAGTACATCTCCGACATTCTTCCCAAAGGCCATTCTCCGACAATCTTCCCAAAAGCCATTCCAGCAGCAACTCTTGCCAACGAGTCAGTCAATTATCTTGTCCGAGACTGTCTGGAGACTTGCAAGTTTTCGGAAACTCTGGTCTCTAGTCACGGCTGACCAAAGTCAACTGAGGGCCGTATGTGAGGGGCCAGGATGGGGCAGAAAGTCCGGAATGTGGTATTTTTCAAGTTTCAAATTGTTTCCATAGTTTCAAATTAGTTTCCAGTCAGTTTCAAATTAGTTTCAAAATCCAGTTGCAAAATCGCTGTTAAGGGGGAACTGCAATTTCTGTCCGCGCTTTTTGAAAACCAGGAATCTCTGAGATTCCTT